>PVHX01006713.1:0-98009 GCA_004024805.1 Geosciurus inauris
GGAGAAAACATCTTGCCTTTGGTTCTTTGGGATTGTCTTATTTCATTTAGCATGATATTCTCCAGCTCCATCCATTTACCTGCAAATGCCATAATTTTATTCTTCTTTAAGGCTTAGTAATATTCCATTGTGTATATGTACCACATTTTCTTTATTCATTTGTTGAAGGGCATCTAGGTTGGTTCCATAGTTTGGTTTTTGTGGATTGAATTGCTATAAACATCGATGTGGCTGTGTCACTGTACTATACTGATTTTAAGTCCTTTGGGTATTAACCAAGGAGTGGAACAGCTGGGTCAAATGGTGGGCTTCTGTTTTTGAAAGCTGCAAAAAATTGTAGTAACTATGAAACATAAATCTAATCATAGGACAAATTGACTAAGTCAAAAATTAAAAACTTTATTAGATCATTTTTATTTATATCTATCAATCATCATATTCTCTCTATCAAAGCAATTTTGTGTTTCATGGACAATTATAAAAATCACTAAGTAGATAATTACATACTAGATGTGGTTTCTACTTTCCAAAATTTAACAATCTACGTGGTAGAGCAAGAACATTGTCAAATATTAGGAAACATCTTAGTCCTAATATTTTAACCAGAATCTTGGCATTATTAAAATTAGGCCTTTAGCTGCATGTGGTGGGGCATTCCTGTAACCCCATGGCTTCAGAGGTTAAGGCAGGAGGATTGCTAGTTTGAGGCCAGCCTCAGAAGATAAGCAGGTCCCTAACCAACGTACTGAGACCTTGTCTCAAAATAAAAATTTAAAAAAAATGAAAAAATGAAAAGGTCTTGAAGATGTGGCTCAGTGCTGAAGCATCCCTGCGTTCAATTCCTGATACCAATAAACAAACAAACAAATAAACAAATAAAATTAGGCCTTTAAAATAAGAAGGAAACAATTGTTGGCCTTTGGCTGCCACGTACTTTTCTACTGATCATACTCTGTAAAAACAGCCCCTGGTGGTCCAGGGGGACTCTGCACACACAAAACTGAGTCCCAACAAGGACTGTGCCTCTCCAGAGAAAGATGCTTCTTTCTTAGCTTGCAGAGCAGTTTCTGCCTCTCAAGCCAGGTGACCACAAGGCAGCCCACAGAGGGTGACTCTTTCAGCTGCACTATGTGGGACAGTGATAGCCCTGTGGATGATTTCATGGGAGAATTGGATTTTTTTAAAGGCTGTTATAAATGGTAAAAGTTTATTGTGTGGATTTACAGGAGGGAATGTTTTGTGTATATAGGATGAGGGGCCACATTTATCCATGGGTAAAGGCACAAAGTCTGAGATGGATATGACATATGTAACTGTTAGTGAAGAGACTAGACTGATTGGAACAAAATGTTCATGTCTTTGATGAGAATAGAATTAGATGGGAAAGATGCAGAGGTCAGATGATGGGGATACTGAGGAAAGAATTTGGATTTTATCCTTTAATGTGAAATCACGTAGGCATTTGTCCCAATTCATCACATGATCAGTGATATCTTGTTTTAGATAGATTAACCCAAGGTTCTGTAGCACAGAATGAAAGGAATGAGTAAATATTAGAGACAAGGAGAGAAGAGTGGAAGCTGCTACATAGAGTTACATGACTTAGTATATAGCTCAGGATCGCAATGATGAAAATAAGGACAAGCTGATGTGACAGAGTTTTATTCCAATAAATGTTATTATTTCCAAAAAGAATACATAATTATTGTAGAAAACATTGAGAATATGTATATGTATAAGGATGAAAATGAAGATCACCCATTCTCATTTTTTTATTAGAGCATTACAATCATACATAGAATTTGGGTTCATTTTGACAAAATCATACATGCAAGGAATTTGATTTAAATCTCCATTCCTCGGGTCCTTTTCCTTCCCTCCTCTCTGCCCCTATTAACTTGCTTTCTTCCTTCCTCTTCTATATAAAGGTGAAATTCCCTTTGTTACCTTTATATAGGATTATGACACGATTTGTTAAATTCATTCCATATTTTTCCCCTTTCCCTTTCTTCCTCCCTCACTCTTGTTCACCATCTACTCCCCCTGATCTTCCCTATCTTTTTTCTTTTATCAGTTATTTTTAGCTATACATGACAGTAGTAGAATCCATGTTGATATAATTATACAGGCATGGAATAGATCTTATTCTAATTAGGATCCCAGTCAAACGTTTTCTCTGATATAGCTAACCCACAATACGGAGGTGGAGATAGCAGTTCAATGGATTACCCATTCTTATTTGAACCATAGATTAGCTATCTTGACTATTTAAGGCACTTTTGATTTGTTTTGTTTTATTTTGTCTCAACTTCTGTAACCCAGAATCATTGCCATATTAAATATGTACTTATTTCATTTCTTTTGTTAATAAGAATTCCTGGTTGACCATATTTTAATGGCTATGCACTATGATTAACTATTCCACTCTTATATGAGTACATTTTCCCCTGCTTTTTCATTATTATAAGTGCTGTTATAAATGAGCATCAATTAACATTAATGTTTTATTCTATACTCTTTTTATATATTTATTTGAATAAATGGTTTTTTTGTTGTTACTGAAATAAATGCATTTGCTCATGTAGTTTAACTCTGATCTGCCAATCCCGACCCTTAGTCCACACTAAAATTTGTGAAGGTTACTTTTTTTGTGTTTTGAAAACTCCATATTAAGAGTATTGACATGTCCCCCACTTTATTGAAATTACCATCTTATTTTGTTGCTTGCCATATGTAATTTTATGATGTATTTTCATTCATTCCCCTATACTTGGGCATATAGGTTGTTCGCAGTGTTTCTCTTTTTAAAGCATTGTTATGGTGAATATTATTGCATGTATTCCCACGTGCACAAATGAAAGGATATAGACCTCAAAGTTAAATGCAGGGACCTAAGCCATGTAAATCCCCAGTATCCAATGCACATCAGTTATATTAGTTAAAGTGTCTGTGCCCCCTTTGATTCATCTCTATAGGCAGAGCCAGGAATTCCAGTTTACTTACATCCTCAGTAATCTATTTTTTAAAAAATTTTCTAGTCTCTTGTATGTGAAATATATCTTTTTTGGAATGTGAAATATTATCTCATTATGTTTTGCATGATCTAATGCATTTTAGCATATTTTCTTGTTTATGAACTGTTCAAGCTTCTTGTCTGGAATTTTTTCTCTGTGGAGTTGTTTTCCTTTTTTCTTTATTCTTTTCACATGTTATGTTTATTAAACTTTTGACAATCATGTAGTTTGACAAAGTATCCTACCAGAGTCTCTCTTAAAACTTTTATTCCTGATTTAAGACTTTTATATTAAAATATATTATAGGCTAATGTATCAAGTTAATCTTCTATGGTTTAGGTATTTTCTATCCTGATTAAAGAGTTCTTCTCCAATGTCAAAGGATTGTCACCTGTATTTTGTTTTAGTTCTTATGAGTTAATTTACATTAAATTTTTAATTCATCTCACACTAATTTGCCTATCTATGAGGTGATTTTTCCAGGCTGAGGAAAATGAAAAATGGAAAACAAAATAAAAACTGGGTAAACTGTCTCCATTGTAAAAATTGGGTACAATAGTCTCCATTCTAAGTCTATAACTGAACCGTGGTGACATTTTTAACATTTTTGTATGAGCAAAAGACACCCATGTCCCCCATGATCTGTGATAATGGAAACATATCTTTTTCATTGACTCTACAGAGAACCTCAGAGTTCGTCTACATGAAGTGCTTGAGTTAGAAGCAAAATAGTTGCTTCTACCTTGAGGGTTGAATTCAGTTTCACTTCCCATATATTTTCAGCCTTAGTCTCTGAATCCGTAAGAGGAAAGGGAATACATTGTCCATTTTAAAACAGTTAACAGAAGATCCATTTTATTTTCAGCAACTCACAGAAGCTGTGAGTCCTTCAGTGTTACCCCCTTCAGCTTTGCCACTGGACCTGCTTAATAATGCTGTAACCGCCTTTAGTACTTTGGAGGATCTTATTCGCTATCTCGAACCAGATAGATGGCAGCTGGACTTAGAAGATCTATACAGGCCAACTTGGCAACTTCTTGGCAAAGCTTTTGTTTTTGGAAGAAAATCCAGAGGTAAGCTTGCTCTTTGGATTAGAACCTCGTTTAATTTTCTTAGCAGCAAAATGTTTCAGATCCCTCTGCCACAGCTTCTGAAGGGGAGAGTTTAAGTTTCTTCAGTGTTATATTTAAGCAATCCATTTTCTTATCGTTTGAATGTATATATATGGTAAATGAGAATATAGACAAAAAGAGTCGATTATAATTCAGTGGATTTGTAAAATTAAGAGAAGTATCTGCTAAAAATTCTGATCAGTTCTTATCTTTAAAAGAATCATTTTGGTGAAGTACTCCATCGTACTTCATAAGAATCATTGCTTACTCCAGTCTACTTTTGGAGTATATTGATTTTGAAATTTAAGAGAAATGATCAGAGCTGTAAAAACAGGTTTGGGGATAAAAAAGGGGGGCAGTTTTATAAAAATCATTATTACCATGTCAACCATGGGTCAGGGTTATATCTATTTATATTTCTTAAGTCTAGAAACATCTACATAATATGAAAAATAGCAATGGCCCAGCATAAAATGCAATTATAAGTTTCCAAGGTAACATTCTTATCAAAAAAACAGTGACCTAAAGAAAACCATGCCATGGTAATATTTCTTTCGATATAGTTGCTTTTGAAATGATGAGTTTTGGCAAAATGAACTTATTTCCTTTTAAGAGTGAAAGTGCTGTTAATTAAATCTAATTCCACATGATTAAGAAACTGTAAATATGTTAACTGAGTTTTGTAAAGGTTAGCTAATTTTTTTTATTAAATTAGTAGATTAGGAAGCATCCATATCAGACACAAATGAAAATGGAATAGGAATAACTGGATAATTAGGATAAACTCCAATCTATTTCAGTCTGTCAGAAACATTGAAATCTACCCAGCATCATTTTAGAGAATGGAATGATAGTCTGGAGAATTTATGTTTCAGAGTTTAGTCAATTTGAGCCATTCACAGAGGCAGATTGCACCAGACTTGTTCTAAATCTTGTCAGAAAGAAACCGGATTCCTGACCTTCCCTGAGCTCATTTGCAGCCCTTCTGGCTGGAGTACTGAATCTCAGCAGGTCATGTTCCAACTTGCCCAACCCTGGTATTTTGCTATGCCAACAGAGGTGGTTTCCTTTTGGCAATATTTGAAATCTGTGTTCAAGTGCATGGGCAGCCAGATCCTGTCCAGATGTTGAATGCTGCTACATATTTATAAGATTGGGTCCTGATAAATAACTTATGAATAACTTACCAACAACACTTCCCTTCCCTCCCACTTAGGCACAGGAAAATGAAGATCTATCTTCAAGAGACGCTGAAACACCCATGAATAGGGCCCTTGTTAGCAAAAGCGACGTAGATTATCATGTGGATCTGAAAGAAGCAAGGGAGGAAAATAGGTTCTAAGCTCAGATCTAGTTTGTCTCACAGCTGATTTCTGGATTCAAGCCTAAAATCCTCCCTTTTAGCCATGGCTTTCTGACGAAATCTCTACCTACTGTTTAAAGATTTGGCCAGAGACTAGCATATATTTAAAAACATCCAACCCTGCACCAGATCCTTCAAATATTCATTTAACACTTTCAAAATTAAAGTTCTTTGCAGATGGTCAAAACTATTAACTTTTTAATCATACAGTAAGTGTGAGAAAAGTGGTGTATATTTTTGGAACTTTACATAAACTAAAATGCAAGTGTGGGGTAACATCTATGTAGCAAAAATTAACTCCCTTCCTGAGAGTCTATTTCTACAAAGGAACAAGGAGTAAAACTTTTAAAAGCTTCTAATTAGACATCAAAATACATTTTCTCCAGAATAAACATATCACAATGTTAGTACATTCATCTTAGGAAGACCACCCTCAGGTTGCATTACAGTAATACAGCATCTTTGGATTGAATATCTTACAAGAGTGAACAACTACCAAAGTAAAATATGACCATATTTTTTTCCCAGTGTTATCCTTTTTAGTAAAATTTATAGTATTAATAAAATTTGTATTAGGAATAATGATTTGATCAGGAATATGCTCAAAATCTTCATTCTTTAGAAGAAAAACTAATGCTTAGGGGGCAATCATGAAAAGGCAAAGTATTCTAAACACTGAGTTTTATTTTTAAAATAGTTTGCTGAAAACTTAAACTACTGCAGAGTATACCTTGGGGCATGATCTTTCTTCTTCTTCTTCTTTTTTTGCCTAGAAACTCTGCAGAATGTTTTGAGAATTTATGATACAAGATTATGGTCTCATGACTAATATTAATGAAGTTTCTTAGTTCGAAGTCTTTAGGTACAGGAAGCATAAATTTCAAAGATTGTGTGTGAATTTAAATTCCTTAATTGTAATTTTGCCCAGTGTGGTCTGCATTGTTTTTCTGCTTCTTTCCCTTTCTTCTTCTGATTCAGTTTCATTTATACATTGCCAATGCAGGAAAAAAAAAAAAAAGTTTCTAAGTCAAGCTTAACTAGTACTTAAAAAGGGGCTTTTGACTTTTGTGTCAAACATGATAAATGAGTGGAAGCTAAGTTGAAAGTGTGTTTAAATTTTCACATTGTAGCAGGTATCATAACTTAGTTCACTTGGGAAATCTATCTAACCTTTTATTGTGGTTAAGTAAACATTTTAAAGAGAACATATACAGTCTCATTTTCTAGTTCGTGAAATAGTGTGTTTAAAACTATTTGGAGTAGGCGACTATCCTTGAAAGCTAAGAGCTTCATTCATTCTAAAGAAATATAAATCTTAAAGAAGCTTTGAAAATTGTGGCAAACAGCTTTTGTGTTCCTGCATGTTTTCTCTATCCGCTTGGATATTACCTTCCAGAGAAAAGGTCCAAATGAGATGATAACCTTAACAACAGAGTAGTATATACTTATACTATTAGTTCAGCAAAATGAAATTTGGCAAAATATGTGATGTCATTTAACCTAATGATCTCCTTAATTGTATTACAGATAAATTGGTCTTCTCAGGGTACTTAAAAGAATGAACTCATTTGCTCTTAAGTATTTATAAGCTTTGCATTTATTCACAAGATTATTTTTAGATGAAAAACAAACTTTTAAATACTCAAATAAAACAATGATTTTCTATAGAATTGGAAAAAAATAATTATTCAACTGAATAAACTGTTGAAATGGACCATTGAATTAGCCATGTTTTGGGGCCTTCCTATACTTGACCTGTCTTTTAGTCAATCATAGAGTTAACATGTTTGTAATTTATTATTACATATGCATAATTTTACATTTTTCAGAAATACTAAAATTGCCTCTCTTTGACAATCCAGAAAAACCTGATCACATATATAACAAAGCCAAGAAAATAAATATTTATTAACTACCTCATCATTTAAAAATTATTAAAAATTAGTAGCACTTAATTTCTAAAATTGGACTTATATATTGATTATTACTATTTCAAGACATCTTCAGCCAAATGTTTTCTTTTGATTCATGTTTGTTTCCTATATAATGAAAAATTATTTAACCAGATTAATTGTATTTTAGATAATATTTCTTACTTTGATCTTTCTTTTAAGTACTTTATTGGGGGGACTAGAAGAATATATGTGAGCCTGAAACTCTTCAATATTGTAGAAATTGTTTTATTTGAACATTTCTAGGGACAAAAATAGGCAGAGCTATGAAGAAACTAAAACCATGTTACAAGTATTTATCCTAGTAACTACTATTCATGTATTATCTATGAATTCATAGTAAACATGACAAGTTATTTTGAAAAGATTTTCCTGAGGCAGTATCATTTTGTAGTTAAAGACAATGGTTCTTTGAGGATTTACTGCAGCTGTCCAATGAAAGGATATTTTGTTTGGGCTTCACAAATAGGTAATTCTTTTGAAAAATAAAGGACAACATAGTTAACCAACTTGCTAAAAGAACAGAGACAATGCTTACAAATGAGATACTTCTTCCATCCGTAAGCAGGGGAACAATAGAAATCTAAAGGATTCTATTCAGTTTAAATTGCAAAGACCGCAAATTCCTAATATTTCTAAAACTGCTTCCCAACAACTTCTGCTCTTATAAAATGTATCCTTTTTTTCCCATTCATGGTCCACTTGGCTGTCTTCAGTAATATGTTTTCTTCTTTCCCTTTTCTTATTTTATGATTCTTATTGCCATAAAGATTATAAACAGTTCCATTTACCAGCTTCTGATAAGTTGTTCTTCATTAATTGTCTGAGCCAGTAATCCTTTAAAAATTCTGTTTTTTAATCAAAGCATGCATCAGTTTACATTGTATTCTTCCCTCCAATGCTCTCCTTGTGTACTTTTGTACTGAGGTTAAAAGGTGTAGCCCTTTTTTTCCTCTTCAAGTGTCCTATTTATAGCTCTCAACTGTTTTGTTGGCTCTGTTCTTAATATTGCACAATGGTGTCTCTTTATTGGTCACTAAGTCATAATGAAGCTCTGTTTACCATGCCATAGAAAGTCCAATTTGTGAGCTGTGTAGCCCTACAACCTAGTTAAAGTAAGAAGGGATATTGTTAGGATTATTGTTCATGGAATAAATAGATTATTTTATGAAATGTGCTCAATGAAATAGATTCAGGCTCAAAGCACCAACTTCTACTTGTTTTTTTCCTTTGCTTTCTTCTATGTCATGCAGTGGTGGATCTGAACCTTTTAAAAGAGGAGGTAAGATTATACAGCTGCACACCTCGTAACTTCTCAGTGTCCATAAGGGAAGAACTAAAGAGAACCGATACCATTTTCTGGCCAGGTTGTCTCCTGGTTAAACGCTGTGGTGGAAACTGTGCCTGTTGTCTCCACAACTGCAACGAATGTCACTGTGTCCCCAGCAAAGTCACTAAAAAATATCACGAGGTAGGTCTATCATTTTCTTTTTGATTTCCTTTGAGTATTTTGTCTTAGAACCAAACAGTGAAATTGAAAAGGATTTATGTTTGGAAAGGAGATGTGGCATTCATGGAAAAATTTTTAAAAACAGGGTTTTACAAATAGTTTATGTTTCTGTGTTTTAAAATTAGGACCTTTAATTTAAAAACCCAGACATCAAGGATTTAGAAAGCTTATTCTCTTGTAGTACCTCATGGGTGGTCAGTGAAGTTTTTACTTCTCGTACAAAAAACAAAAAAAATAAAAGTTTTCTGAAGAAAAAATGTAAGGGAAGCTTTTAACTTTTAAACTTTTCAAGATATGAAGGGAAAATATTTTAAAGTCAAGCTTCGAGATAAATCATTGTCTATTTTGGAGAAAGGAGATCTTTGATATTTATTTTTATATTTGGGCCAAAATGGGCACACAAATCCCAAGAGAACATATTCACAATTATACCAATCTTTGTGTTATTCATGTTGCTACAAATAACATGTTCAGTGTTTTATGGATGTTTTTGTCCCTTTTCCTCCTTTTTCCATGGAATTATGAAAATAAAATTGAAATGGTAGTAATTATTATGTTTAGGGCATTGGGAACCTCAGAACTTGCACATGTGAAATTTTCATTAGTGCTGGAATATCTGCAATTCTATCTCACCTTCTCCAGCAGCACTGTATAATGTACATAGAAAAAGGTTTTGATGAGTCAGTGTTAATTTCTACAACATATTTGCATTTTAACAAGTTAAAATCTGCCCTCTCACTTCATTTTCATATGACTTAATTTCTTTTTTTTTTACTTTTTGCATTAGAATAAATATCTACTTAAGAAAGACATTAGCGAAATGCTCTCTGTTGGGTAATCTAAACATGTGCAATTTCATAAACCGCACTTTGGGCGACATGTTCTTCCTGTCCTTTACCAACATTGTATTGGTAGCTTGGCAAGTGAGGAAGAAAAGCACATCATTCTAGAAGACAAGGGACCCCATGTCCATTTGAGATCTGCCATTGACTGTCATCAGGATACTTAACCTCTGTAGCAAGCCTGAAATATCACGATCACTGAGGTTTTTATTCCTTAACAGTCACTGGCAATCTTTTAGCAGGTAACACCCCAAACTGGCATTCAGTGATTAAAAATAGAACTATTTGTCAGCATTACTCATGTTCTACTTATCATTTGCACACCACATTCTTGTAAAGATCCTGTGCTGGGAAAGGAGTTGCCATTCCAGATTCAAGAAGTAGATGGTCTGGGGCTGAGGGTGTAGTTCAGTGGTAGAAGACTTGCTTGACATACTCAAGGCCCTGGGTTTAATCCCCAGTACCAAACAAATAAGCAAAAAACAGATGTACATGGGCACAGTGGCTCACGGAGCTCCAGACAGGTAGGTTGTACCTATAGTCCAGCCTGATTGCCACTCCATCAACTAGGAATCTAGTCAAGGAAAAAAAAAAAACAACGTAATAAGTTTTCAAACATCATTAAAATTAAAACACCTCAAAGGCTGGGCAGATATTAGAGTTGCCTGGCGTAACATAAAAGGATGTGATAAGAATATGGATTAAACTGGAGGGATCTTTTACCACCTAACATCACTTAATTTTGAAATTGCTGAAATAGGTACTTAATAAAACAAGTATATTTGGGGACCTGATTTAGCCAGCCAATCTTGCATTTATATCCACCATTTTAAGAACTCTAAAAATCTACACTTGACTTAAACAATTTCTTAAAACAAGTTTATGGGTGCTGAGTCTCTATCATGCCATGTTTTACTAAAGCAGTCCCCAAGCTTAAGCATGTCCACCTCTGTCTAATTGCTATACATTTATTTTTCAAATAACATTAATGTTCTGATTATCCAGAAATTTGCCACAGAGCTTGTAGTATCTGTTTTCAAGCCTTAGAAAATGAAGACACTGTTTGGGGCAAGGCTATGGGCAGTGCGTGTAGACCAAGTATTCTTCTTCCAGAATGATATTAATCCACATTCCCCAGTCTTCATCGGGTTGGTTATAGATATAGATACACACCTACACACACATGCAACTATGAACATTTTTCCAATTGTATTATAATTACATGACCACCCATTAGTTTTTCAAAAATATCTCTAATGATTGAGTACAAAGAAATATAATTATAAAATCACCTAGTTGACATTTATCACAAATATTTCTAATATCAATACTGTCCCAATTCTTTAACTGCTTTGTTAGAATCATTATTTTTCTGTGATAATATTTTTTGTCCATTTCCCCTATGGATAAAGGACTGTTTGTTTAACATGATTCAGAATTTCTGAGGCCTGGGTTTTTCTCATTCTCGTATTCTGGAGATCAATTCTTAGTGTAGCACTGCTATTAAAAAAATTGTTTTTTTAAAACATAATTTAAAATTGTTCAAAGTTATTAAATAACTGAATACCATGGACTTGGACGTAGAGACTTAACTCATTTAAAGACAAGCCTATCTTCAGCTTTAATTTTTTTTGGTTTTTTTTTGTTTTTTGTTTTGGCACCAGGAGTTGAACTGAGGGGTACTTAACCACTGAGCCACATCCTCAGCTTTTTTTATCTTTTATGTTGAGACAGGGTTTCACTGGGTTACTTAGGGCCTTACTAAGTTGCTGAAGCTGGCTTTGAACTTGAGATTCTCCTGCCTCAGACTCCTGAGCTGCTGGGATTACAGTCATGCACCACCATGCCCACCCAACCTTTAATATTTTTAATGATGTTGCCAGTTGGGTTTTAAAATTATTGTACTTCATGGAGAAGTCAAAAAGCAAAGACAAGCTAGAAGTTCTACTTGTCTTCTCCTGCATCTATTTCTATTATAACAGCTTCTGCAAATATTAGGGTTGAATCATAGTCATTGTATCACTACAGATATAACAAGTATTCCTTGTGGTTTCCTGTAGCATTTTGCTGGGTTTTTGTTCAACCATCATGAGTATCGAAAATAAGTTTAGAGAATTAAAGGAATCATACAGTATGATATAATGTTGTCACTGTGTTGCTGATAATAGTAAGATTCTTACCTCTTCTGCATCAATCACTGGATCTCTATGTTAGAACACATTTTGCCAAAGAAATATAATCCTAAATAACTTCTCTGTCTCTCCAGTAGGAATTTTCAGAAAAGCAAGTCGGAAACTTTCTATGTGTATGAACTTACATGTTGCATCTTCCTTAAAACACTTTATTTAGAGTCCTGCCCATCCTAGCAGCACCCATTAGTTCATTCTTAGAGCATGTGTAGGACTTCAAAGATATCTCTATTAGAGAACTATTACCGTTTTAAAATCATTGTTTATTTTGCTTTGTTTCTACCAAATTGAGGGCTAAGAGAAACAAAGATCATGTTACAGTATAGTGCTTGCAAGTACTAACTCCAACACCAGACATCCCAAATTTGAAGGTAATGTTTGTTTGCTATGTGATTTTGAACCAGTAACTCAATCCCCCATGCCTCAGTTTCCTGACTGGTTAGATGACTTTCCAACCTTCATAACTCAAGGTGAGGATTCAGTGAGTATATTTTTACAGAACACTTAACAATATTTGACCATTTTATACCCTTAATATTAGCTATTTTCTCATTCTATTTTATTTCCCCCCTTTCTTCAATTGCAATATATGATCAATAAAAATCTAATGAGTCCATAGGATAGAAAGGTATTTTTCTGGCAAAAAAAAAAAATTCTCAAGACACTCTGACAATAAGGGACAATATATTGTCCCTTTTTCTCTATTCTTATTTATATCTTCATATGTTTAATTTCTTTTTCCATAACCTGAAGTAGTCTTGCTTTTCTAACCTTAGTTCTGTTTGTATTAGGAAAAATTTAATGTCAGTAACCTTATTCTAGTACTGAATCCCATTTCCTCAATTCTCTGGTTCCCAGAATGATCAGTCCATCTTATTTGCATGCACTTAGCATCCAGTCCTTGGTGGTTTTTTTCTGTGCCTGATCTGTTTTCTTCCGTAGTCTCTGGTTTGAGACGTTCCCTGATACTCTTTTTTGTGGACTGGTAGTTTTAGTGTACACTTCTTCCTCAATTTCTTTTTTCCTTTGGTGCTGGGGATTGGACCCAGGGCCTTGCACATGCTAGGCAAGTATTTTACCCCGTGCTACATCCTCAGCCTTCCCTCGTAGTTTCCTGAGATGTACTTCTGACATTCCTTCCCACTTCTGGTGTCATAATCCACATCCTAAAAATGAAATTTTCCTCTTTATTATTAACTGGGACCTGCTGGTCATTTTCCAAGTCTATTTCCTGCTTCCAAAATCCAAATTTTCAAAAAGAATTGAAAAGGAAAACACTAAGCAGATTGGAATATTTTGTCCATTTATTTAAAAGTACTAGAACATTTTGAGGTTCGTCTGTGATGGGTGAATCTCCACAAGCATCAGCAGACAAGGCTGGGGAGGAGGTGCTTTTGTTTAGCAGACTTGCTGTAGGAGGGGAAGCAGAATGCATCTGGACCAACCACTGGGATAGTAGATGGCCTCCCTAATTGAACCTTTTGTACCATTTTTTTTTTCTTTGTTGAAGGGAGAAACGCAGACAAGTAGATTTAGAAGATGAACACAATGGCTTTGCTGATATTGCAACTTATCTTACCCACCCAGTGTCAATCCAGAAACCATTTTTGAGCAAGAGTATGATAAGGAATGGCGTATGTGCCTTATGTTTAGTTTTGATGCCACCCCAACTTATTCAAACAGCAAGTCAGTACTGATATGAAATAACACCCAAGTAGATTAAGTTTCATACTGAAGTAATATAGTCTTCATAATTTTTGTTCTGGAATTGTGAAATGTCACAGATGGGAAAGCCTACTTTAAAAGTTTACGGTTTCTGATGTTGTAAAACTATATGATTATAAGATTTATATGATGACAAGACTTTGAAGTTTATCTCTCTAGGAAGAAGGTTCCTAAATAAATAGAATGTATGATTAGTAATATTATGAGCTTTTATAAAATAAGTATTTATCATTTTTACTTTAATAATTCATGTTTGGCCTAGTTTCAGATAACTACTATGTCATTTAGTCTGTCTCTGTTCACTCATGTGTAAAATAAGGATAATAATTGTAAATTACTTCATGGAATTCTTGTGAGTTAAAGTATGTAAAAACATCATTGTGCCTGGCACCCAGCAAGTATTCAAAAAATGTTAGCTAATTAACCTCCGATAGAACCACATACTCAAAATGAGGTATGCATTCTCTAGTTTTCTTTCTTGAGTCTTCAGATTGAACAGTCATAAGACTTGACTTGAGCTTTTGTGTATTAATGAAAATTTAGAGTAATGGTAGCTTTTCAGAGTTGCTTCATGAAGTCATCTGTGTCATACCCAGAATGAAAAAGCTAGACAATTTAATATTATGCACACTGGTCTTTTTCAAAACCCAAGAAAATACTATTTCTGAAACTTTGTCATTTCTATTATAAGCAATGTATTACAATTGAATAGGTAGCTGCTGTCTAATATTTTAGATAATCTTTAATAGAATACACTTCTAGAACCCTTTGTCACAGTATTAAAAGGAAATATGTTTATTTGGGTTTCTTATTCTGCTATATTTCTTACTAAAAACCTCAACAAGACCAACTGCAAACAGCTTCATTTAATAGAGGCATTATTGTTATTGCCAAAGCTCCTTAGCACTGTACGGTAGGATCCAGCTGCAGAAAGTTAGCTGTGACTGAAGCTGATGTCTATGAAGTACATCTAATCCGTCTCATCAAGTTTATAGAGGACTTGAAGTGTAGCCAAGAAAATTAATGAGTGGCATAATTGAGCAAACTCAGCTGTGGAGTGATCATGTTTCCTTTCACGGTATTCCTGTACTTGAGTGTACTGCTTCAAGTATAAATATTTATTAAATGTGTGAATAAATGAATGAGAAGAAGAAAGTAACAAACAGAGAAACAAGATGTGCATTAGTAGTTGCAAAATACTTGAGGTGAAATTCTCTCTAGTTATGTAAGTAAAATAATGAGCAGAGAGAGTCTTTCAATTTAAGAACTCTTCTTTACTCTAAGGCAAGTGCACTACCTAAATTGTTGGCATTGAAGTGTCTTTTTACAAAATAATAGTTTATGATTTTTTTTCTTTTGTTGAAGAATGTTTACATAACACCTTCAGGAGGAAATGTGAAAAAAAATCTTTTTGGGCCCTGAGATTGTTTTTGGAAATGTTTCTTATACATGAAATCGAATGTTATAGACATTGATTGATTTTAAAGGTGGCTTACATTCTTCTTTTTCAGGTCCTTCAGTTGAGACCAAAGATTGGTGTCAGGGGATTGCATAAATCACTCACTGATGTGGCCCTAGAGCATCATGAAGAGTGTGACTGTGTGTGCAGAGGGAACACAGGAGGATAACCACATCGCCACCAGCTGCCCTTTCCCAGAGCTTTCAGGTGCAGCAGCTGATTCTGTTAGAGAACTAATGCATTACCTGCATCCATAATCCCAGTTGTTTGCTTCAAGGATCTTCCATCTGCAGGATTTACAGTGAGTTCTAAAGAGGAGACACCAAATGGAATTAGGAGTTGTGCAACAGCGCTTTTGAGAGGAGCCTAAAGGACAAGAGAAAAGGTCTTCAGTCGTGGAAAAAACTTAAATGTAGATCGCTAGCTAGTTACCATGTTCCTTTTCCACATGCTGCCGTCTGTATTCCATATGTCATGATATGGCTTAGGTTAATGTCTGGTCTGGACAAGAAAAACTGTGCAAGTGAGCACTTGATTCTGTTGATCTGCTTAACTCTAAAGCTCCATGTTCGGGGCCTAAAATCACAGAAAATCTGGAATTTTTTTCCCTTTACTTGCATATATAAACCAGAATGTTCCATGTTCTATAAACTTGGTTTTTAAAGAGGAACTATGTTGCTCTGAATTAAACTGGTGTCATGCTAATAGGAAAGACTGGATTTTCCATGTTTCTTATTAAAATTTACTGCCATTTAGAAGAAGAGAACTACATTCATGGTTTGAAAGAGGCAAACCTGAACAGAAGAGTGGCCTTATCTTCACTTTAAGTTGGTTTATTTGTTTTATTGTGTACATTTTTATATTCTCTTTTTGACATTATAACTGTTGGCTTTTCTAATCTTGTTAAATATATCTATTTTTACCAAAGGTATTTAATATTCTTTTTTTATGCAACCTAGATCAACTATTTTTAGCTTGGTAAATTTTTTTCTAAACAAAATTGTTATAGCCAGAGGAATAAGGATGATATAAAATATTGTTGCTCTGACAAAAAATACATGTATTTCCTTCTCAAATGGTGCTAGAGCTTAGATTGATCTGCATTTAAAAATACAGAAGTAAGAAAACAATAGGATTGGGAAGTCACAATAATGTTTTGAAAACAAATTATCATATCTTCCACCCCTTTTATTGGATATGCAAATAAAAAGCAGCATCTGAAAAGTAGGCATTCGGCTCCAGTCATTATTAACTTAAAACCCTGTTTGGGTGGAAATATGAGCCCAGCTCAGAAGAACATAAAGCACCTTGATAAAAGAGACTGACAGCTTCCTGATAAAGTGGGCTGTGGAGTAGGAACACATCCTATTTATTGCGATGCTATGGTTTCAATACCTTTAAATTCTGTTCCATACACTTGTACACATACATGGATATTTTTATGTACAGAAGTATATCCTTTAACCAATTCACTTATTGTACTCTTTGGCAATTGAAAAGAAAATCAGTAAAACACTCTGCTTGTAAAATGCTTAATATTATGCCTAGGTTATGTGGTGATTATTTGAATTAAAAATGTATTGATTCATCAAATAAAAGAATGTGGCTATTTTGGGGAGAAACTCAGTGTGCGTGTGTGTATGCGAGATTTATCTCTTGGACTCAGACAATGAAAGTGAAGTGTGTTACCATGATTTTTGTGATGCAAAGATATATGTCAATTTCAAAGAAAGGTTGCAAAGAGACCATTTCTGCTGAGGCTTCCAGCCTGACTGTTCTTTCCAGTGCCTTTGAACAGTGCTTTTCTTTTCTTCACTGGCTTAATAATAATGTCTGGTAAATTAAATTGAACCTGACATTACAGTTATATGTGGATTAAGAAATACTTAGCGATAGGTTATATGGTAATATGCAACTGGGAAAAGGACCAGTAAATCTCTGCTTGTGTCTTCATTTTCAATAGCAGTTGCTAAATTGGTTGAGAATAAGTAGATTTGTTATATGAATTAAAGTATTTCACATAGCACATTTCAAGATGCGATTCCTCAATTCCAGACACAGATTCCCCTTAAGGGCTAGCATCTTTAGCACCCATCTTCGCCTTAGTGACCAGATCCATGCTGTCTACAGATTGCTCTTCTAGGAAGTACCCTTTTTCTCCACCTTGACATCATGCAGACCTAGCCTTCCTCCTACCACATGACATACAAATATAAATAAGCATATGTGTTCTGTCTTGTTTCCTTAACTTTTTCATAGTTTTATCCCAGCCACATAATGGCCAAGATAGAATTTTACTGTGCTTTACTATTTTTAACTCTTACTAGCTTGGTAAAGACTGCAAAGTCTTACAGGAATTGATGTTTTTAACTATGTTTAATCCAGCATTTCTAACCATTGAATGGGATATCCTATTTCCCTTGTAGTTTTTAACATTTATTTTTTTTCCTTGTAAATTGTTAATAGTCAAAAGAAATGACCCTATGAAGGTGGCAGTCCTACATGCTGTTGTCAGTCAGTGAGCTGGACAAATGTGAGGACTAACTGCTTTATGACCAATTACTCATAGTTCTTCCAGTGTATTTTATGAACATAAAAATAATGCATTATTATGACACATGTGACCCACTTTCTCAGAAGTCTGGGAACTATTGACTGTTTTGACACTCTTTTGCATATGATATCTGTGGTTTGTCCTTTAAGGTATGAACCAGTTTTGCATAGTGATTTTTATTAAAAGCAAAGAGAAAGGCTTAGTTGCCAGGTGTTTCTCTCTTCATTTTTCATTTCTACCTCTCCTTTCTACCTTTCCTCTCTCATCTAATAATTCTTTCATGCACTTTGAAAGCATAATAAAAATCCGCACTGAGTTCATCTTGTCCTAAGGGCATCACTGTCTCCAAATGCATTGACTTAAGCTCATGATTTAGTTTAAGAAAAGGCAGAAAGTAAAAGTTTTACATTTTATGTAATACCCTTATCTCCAAAAGGATAATGTAATATCCTATCTCTTCTATAATTTATTTTGCTTAATTGTATATTATAGATGCGGTTAAAATCATCAATATCATCATTCTTTAGATTCTTAAGGCACAGGAAAATTGAAAATTTAGCAGGTAAGTTAGTTCAGCTGATAGAAAAAAATGTCATGGACTGTATGAATTCTAAACAGATTTATTTCTCACTATACTGGAGGCTGGAAAGTTGAGATCAGAGTGCCAGCATGATCCAGTTTTGGTGGTGACCATTTTCCTGGCTTGTAGACTGCTATTGTATCCTCACGTGCTAAAAAAAGAAGATGAATGAGCTCCCCGGGAACCCTTCCAAAGGGGCCCAATCCTATTGATGCAGTTTTCACTCTCGAGGCCTAATTATCTCTCAAATGCTTCAACTCCTCAAACTATCATATTAGGCATTAGGATTTCAATGTATGACATTTAGGGAAACAAACATTTAACTCATTGCAATAGGTTAATTCCTTTACATCCTGTCGTCCCTTCATGCTTCCATGTGATCACTGAGTCTCATGGACTTTGCTTTTTCTGGCTCTCTCATATTTGTGTCTACCTCCACACCTTTGTGGCTTCTGCTCTCACTGAGCCCCTCATCACATCTCACCCTCTTTGTGCTGCAATAGCTCCTGTTTTTCCATCTTGCTACCTTTGGTCTCACTCTTCTCTGATCTACCCTCTACACCACTAATAGAAGGGTCTTTCAAGCAAATCTGATTATGTAACATGGTGGAAATTTTACAGTGGAACACCACAAGATTAAATTTTAATCTTTGTATGGCACACAAAATCCTTCCTAATCTCATTGTTTTCCACTTTTGCTCATTTTGCATCATCGACCCTAACACAGCTCTAGTGAATGCTTGTGGTTTCCTGAACATACCCATAGTCCTTCACATTTCTGTGCAAACATGTGCCCCATTTTGTTTTTTGAACACTGTTCCCATGCTGACCTACTCAGTAACTTTCTCGAGTCTTTTCAATGCCAGTCCTCAGGGAAGTTGTCCCTCCTTCCTTCCATTTACTCCATTCCATGCTCCCAGGAATTTTTCAATTACAAATATTGTCATATTGTATTATAATTAAATACCCTCATTCTGATTTCTCATTAGTCTCCTATACTCTTAGCAAGAATTAGCTCACTCTTCTTTCCCCAATGCCTAGTTAGGAATTGAATCAAATTGGAAGTCAGTAAAAAATGGCATCAAAAAATAAGAGAAGTAAACATACAAATGAACAAATGATTTTTTAAAGATAGCATTGAGTATGACATTGAAAACTCTAGAGTTCCTAAACATTTCTGAACTTCATTCAGCATGGCTAATTTTTAGTTCAATGTACTGAACTACTTTTAAGTAGACCGGTATACTAGTAGTTCTTTTGGGCACCTGTCACAGTGACTGGAACATGTAGACAAAAATGTCTATTCCTTATGATGTAACATGATAGATTATTGTTCTCTTTAACAATGTTTTGTGACTATAAGCCATTTTTATGGCTTACCCAGTAAAAAATCTTTAGCAAATTTAAAGAAGAAATTTGTCCTTTTTATAGGGTTTTCAATTAATAATTTTCCTACCAACCCTATCTCAGATATAATTTCTTTTAAATTTGATATTTACAAAATTCTCCCATTACCCATATTTTAAGTACTTTTTCTACAATATGATTAGTTTTTTTCAATATGTACAACAATCTTTAAAATGTGAACACATAAATATAACAGTGGTTGATGATCCAAAATCTCCTTGTAAACCTCTTTGGATTCAGTTTCCATCATCAACCCTAAAATACAGTTTTTAATGAATACTCATAGTTTATGGAAAATACCCATATCCTCCTCAGTGTCCATGCTAGCATTTCCTGTGTTCCCTTTTTTTTAAAGCTATTGCTCCTGCACTTACCTATCTCAATTTCTTCCTCTCTATTCTACTAAAGTGTTAACCAATTTATTTTACACACTGCCTCAGAAAGCATTTGTACACCCACCTCTACCAGATCCAATCTCTTTCAAACTGCCAAGTCATCTTTGTGGCTTATCCAGTAAAAACTCTTTACCAAATTTAAAGAAGAGATTTGTCCATTTATAGGAAGTATATATTTAAAGATGAATAATCTTATTAGTTTTAAAGTTATATATGCAAGTCCAACTGGCTCTTTTACAGAAATTGACAAGCTATTCTTAATATTCATACAGAAATTTGAGAAAGCCAAATAACCAAGAAATCCTGAAAAAGTGGTACAAAGGTAGAGAACTCAACTTCCTAATTTCAGAATTTACTGCAAAGCCACAGAAATTGTGTGGTATGGTTAACAGTGTTAGACACACAAATCAATGACATAGATTTGAGAATCCAGAAATAAACCGTTATATTCATAGTCAATTGATTTTTGACAAGGCAGTTCAATGGTGAAAGAATCTACATGATAGAAGGACAACTGGCTATCCACATGTGAAAGAACAAGTGTGGATTCTTTCCTTACACGGTATGCAAAAATTAATCCCAAATTCATCAAAGACCTAAATATTAGAGGTAAGTTATGAAACTTTTAGGAAGACATATATATTTTTATGGCCTAGAATTGGCTTTCAGATATGACATCAAAAGCACAAGAGACAAAAGAAAAAATCATAAACAGAGCATCATGAAAATTAAAAGCCTTTTCTGATTCAAAGGATCACCCTGTAGCAAAATGAAAGAAGACGCATATAATCAGAGGACTATTAGTAAACAATATATCAGAGTAGGGTCTTATATCTGAATATATAAAAAATTCTAAATTCAATAATAAAAAGATGACTCAATTGAAAAAAAGCAAAGTGCTTTTTTCACAAAAAAATATACAAATGGCTAAGAAGCACACAAAAATTAGTATCATTCGCCATTAGGGAGATGCAAATTAAATCACCATTTTACACCCACTGAAATAACTAGAATTAAAATTAAAATTAAATAACTAGAATTAAAAGAGAATGCTATGAGAATGTGCAGCGGGTAGAACCCTGTTGTAAAATATTGTGACCACATTGGAAAGAAGTTATGAAGTTCTTCTAAAAGTTCAACATGGAATTAAATATGACTAAACAATTCCACTCCTAGTTAAAACCCAAGATAACTGAAAATCTGGCACAAAAAATGTTAATTTTCATACCATTTTTCAGAATAACCCAAAAGTGGAAACTACACAAATGTCCTTCACCTGATAAATGGATAAGCACATTCATGCAATGGAACAATATTCGTGCATAGAAAGGACTGGAGCACTGATACATACTACAGCATCCTGAACCCTGGAAACATGCCAAGTGGAAGAAGCCACTCACATTTACATGTGCAGGACCAACAAAGCAATTAATTCAGAAAGTAGATGAATGCTTTCAGAGGCTGGGGGAAGGAGATAAATAAGGAGTACTGTTAATGTTTGTTTTTTTTTTTTTTAAATAATGGAAATATTCTGAAATTGGATAGTGGTGATAGTTTCAAAACTGAATATACTAAAAATCACTGAGTGATATACTTGAAAGGGGTGACATTTTTAGCATATGGATTATATCTCAATAAAATTGTTCTTAGAAAATAGCTGGGCACACACTGGCACATGCCTGTAATACCAGTGGCTTGGGAGGCTGAGACAGGTGGATTTCAAATTCAAAGCTAGCCTCAACAATTTAACAAGGCCTTAAGCAATTTAGCAAAACTCTCTCAAAATAAAAATTGTGAAGGGCTAGGGATATAGCTCAGTGGTTAAGTGCCACTGGATTAAATCCCCAGTATGGAAAAAATAAATAAATAAATAAATAAATAAATAAATAAATAAATAAATAAATAAATGCATGTATGTAATGCAGTACTTAAAACATACCTTCATCAAAGCAAGAAATTAAATTCAAAAATCATCTGAAACTTGGTCATCCTATCATTTATTATCAGCTCTCTATGCACATTGTAATGTATGTTTTAAAAAAGTGGCATGATGTGGTAGAATTGCTGGTCTCAGTTCTGCCCCTTGTTAGTAGTATTCTACTGCTGCATCTTTACCATGGTCTAATGGTGGATGGAGTATATTTTCCCATTTTTTGAATTTGGTCTTTGTTTTAATTTTGTCTTGCTTTAACCAAATGGATAAAAGTGCCTGTGATGTGTGTAAAGGCTTCAAATGTGCTCACAGATGGGTTTGTTCATTTTGACTCCTGCCATCATCATGAGACTATACTCCCGAATGTTTGCCAGTACCAGAAGACATCTGGTGCAGATTTGAATCCAGTCCATGCCATGGAGTCAAGTCCAGCCAAATCCAGGGAACCCACAGATGCTTGGATGATAAAGTAATGCTTTTTGCTAGAAACCAACAAAATGTTGAGAGTGTTTGTCACATTATGACAATGGTTGACCAATAGATATTTCGTTTAAAATGAGGCCATGCCATGCATGCTTTTTTTTTTTTTAAGTGAGACTATTATGTACATACTTTCACTTGAAAGTTAGGAACAAGCAATTGAAATGGAGCAAGGAAAAAAAATCACATTTTGGAAAACATCTCATCAACACAAGATATAACTTTAAAAATAACTCCAGTAAAGTTGTGGGGGAAAATGTTATTGAAAACACTGAATCAGGAAATTATTTGCTAAGCACTTGACTTTTATGTCAGTCAATATCTGTTCATTCCATAGGAAAGAAGAGGAAATAAAATCTGTCTACTTAACTCACCTTTTCAACCACTGTCCTTTGGATAATGATGTTGTTTATTATATAATTTAATAATATCTAAAGCAATTAACATTTACTGAAATAAAACAGTAAAAATATTTAGTAAGCATTTGATTTAAAATGTTTCTCATTTGTGTTTTAATAAATAGTTTTATAATGTGAAGCACTTGAGGAAGTTTTCCTCTTTATTTTTCTTTCCAAACTTGGTTATTGCCTCTGTGTGTGTGTCTCTCTCTCTGCCTCACAAAATCTTCCATTCCCTTCTTCCTTCCTCTTTTTTTAAATAAATAAAATATTTGCATAATTCCTGTGCCTTTAACTTTTGTTCTGATCATTTTCATAGTACACAGTTTATTTACGTCCAAACTACTATTTGCTGGGACGTAGGAAGAGTAAATTCTTGATTCCATTTTTACTTTCCAAAACTTCTTTGCCAAACTGAGTGATAGTTTAAGGATTAGATATACTCTATTTAATTTTATTTCTTTTGGAGGAAGGAGGTTGAGAGCAAAAGGAGGAATGTGCAGCCTTTGATGAAGGAATTCTGCTCAGCTCTCTCAAAATATCTTTTGCTGGGATTAACTCTGGCAGAGGCATCTATCCATTCCTCATGAAGTGGAAAAAGGGGACAGATAAAATAGGTTTCAGATCTTATTCATAACTCAGTGTGAAGACCTTCAGGCTACGCTTTTATCTGAGGGCATCGGTTCCAACTTTTCAATTTCCATGTTTCATCTGAATCTCCCCAGAAACCATTCCTCATCCCTTTCTATTCACAACAGAGAAAAGAAGATAATGCTACTTCTTTGGACTGCTTCTCTCCAAACTTAGCCGTAGTCCTGAGGATGCTTAGAATTTTATTTCAGTACTATTTCTGGAAAGAGAGGTTAGAATGGTAGTTTTCCTAAGCTTCACCACAAGTAACTCTTTCATAGCTTAACTATCCATTTGCTGAAATTTATAGCATGAACTGTGTTTCTGTAGTGGTATTAGTAAATTAACTCTTTGTGGGAGTTTTCTTTCTGCAATTCAGCTCCCCTTTTCTATTTTCCTGATATTAGATAATAATGCCATAGATTATTATAATTCTAACACTTTTATTTTTATTTTTTCCACTAACAGAAGCTATTTTCATTTTGCACTTTTGAACTAAATTTCATGTGACCCTATAAAATATACATTCTATATTTCAGTCTTGTTACTGATTTAATGCTACATAGTACGGGGAGGGTTCTGGATATTCTGCCTATTTACGGGAAACACTAGGATCTACTATATTCTCATTTGTGAGATAAGGTCTTCCACAGAACTTGTATAGAAAGTACAATAATTTCCTAAGCTAAATTTAAAAGAATCCTGTAAAAGACTTTTTCATCTGTTTCGGAAAAAATCAAGTTAATGTAAATTCTGCAAAGATCTTAATCTATAAGTAATATTTTATTAAGAATTCTAAATTTTAACTCTGTTTAAAGAACTTAGTATTGATCTGTGACATGTCTGATATGTGACATTCATGTCAGCCCTCTACGTGCTAGCAAAGAGATCCTTAAAAAGTAAAATGATTTTTTTTTATACTTGTTGAACAAAGTGCCTTGCTGGACTTAATAGACAACCAGCTCCAGTGACATCCTATATAGATGTGTATAAAATATATTTTGCACAAAATAATTTAGTTTGTGGTATAGCTTGAATATCTATATATTAAATAATAATAAGTAACAGAAAAATTTAGAAAGGCAACCTCTTCAAAATATGGAAGATAAGATAAATTCCTGCTGCCTCATGTTTAACTTTAGCAAGGAATATAACTAATATTTCCTAATCCAGATGCTAACTTTTTAAATAATGACGTCTACAGTAGTGATCATTTTTCAGATCTCTCTACTGATAATCTTAATTTCATATGTGTTCACAAATCAGCAACTCCATGTCGTATTTATTGAGGGAAAGACCTCTTATAAAGGAGAGTAGTAATTGCATGAATCATTCATTGACTCAAGTTTGATGTCTTTGATTTCAATCCCAATTCTCTGATCTGGAAATGTGATTTTGCCAGCATTTGAACAGAAGCATAAGGAAGGAAGCTAAGCATGTTTCTTCCATCCAGCTCAGCAACTCCAGACCCTAGAGTCTGAGGACTACTGTCATTCACTACTCTGAGAAGAAACTGACCGTAAGCAAAACCTGTACAATGAAAAGGCTTAAATTGATCAATCATATATTGAGTAACTTGAGAAGTTTTCTGAAAGCCTATAGTAATTTGAACAATAAATTTTGATTCTCATCATATGTTTTGATAGGTTAATATAAATGTCTTGCTAAATCAAAATCTTGCTACAGTACATAACAGTTACTTTTTTGATGAAATATTTTGTCAGCATGGTGGAATAAAATAATACAAATTGTTTACAAGACCCAACCTTGTCCCAACTTTAACTGGCATGGTAATACATCATAGTGATTTCTTTTTAAGACTGCCTCTTACCCAAAGATACTTACATACTTTGTAATGATTACTTTTGTGGAAAGTTTTCATCTTAATTTTTGCAGCTGGAGATTGAGTCAGAAAATGGGAATGTGAGGACTGAGTAATTGCTCAACATCACACACAGACATGTAAAAACCTTTGAAGAAAATTATGAGGTTCATATTTGGTTTCTATTCGTGGAAGAAGTAAACTTGTTTTGCATGCACAGGCATCTGCTTTTAAATTTAGCTACATGATTCCCTGAGTAAACAAAGTCTATATCCTCTTTTCTATAAGGCAAACTTCAATTTTAGTTGTGAACTACATCAAATGTTTTTTAGTATCTATTTAGGAAAACCTATACCCTAGTTGCCCAGCCAAATCATGGAATCAAAACAGTTCATGACACCCTCTATACTCTATCCACAGACTATTGCTATTTCCATCAGGCAGGAGGAAGGATAAATAAAGTCACTAATGTGCCACCTCATCACCCTGCAGTTATAGGCCATCAACTTTTGGTCCAAAAACACTTAAACACTTTGACAAGTGATGGCTTGAACCGTCCAGCCCAGCTCCTCTCATCAAGTTTTATGGGCAGCCCTTGATCCTACAAACATCCCATACAAGTAAATTCATCACACCACTTTCACAATTCAGTTTACAGTTTCGTACCTACTAACTGCTCAACATAGAAGTCAATATCCAGTTTACTTCTCTCAGACCTCTCAAGTTTTCAACTGAGTGATAGGATTATTTATAGCTATTTGATCATACATAATCCTGAATAATCTCCTGATATTATTATAGATGCAAATAATTGGTATTTCTCAAAAACTCACATTTCACAAAACGTTCCTACCATTATTTCCTCTTTGTTTAAGAAGGTGACCATCATATTTGTCCATAGTATCAAGAAATGGATATACTGCTCCAGTTTATTAATATAGGGAGAAGGGTTACAAATGGCCTTTAAGGTAATCAAGTCCTTGATGCAATAACTAGTTTTACAAAATAACTTGAGTGCTAAATTCTACTTTTACCTACCTTCTCCATCTGTTAGATTAGTGAGTAGTTTGAACTAGATAATCTGAGAAGTTTCTTCCAGTATTTACATTTAAAGCTTTATTTGAGAAGGTTTCAGAGAGGGAAGACACTGTTCACTGGTCAGGATTCTTTTAGACAACTGGAATAAAAATTCTGCCCTTTAGAACTTCTATTCATCAGTCCAGGTTTTCACCTTTGTAACATTAGGACTATTTTGAGAAGCACCGATAAAGTAGTTATCCATGTGTTCACGTACCTTGAACTTGTGGTCAACTACAACCAGTAGATGTTTTATAAATCGGAAACCTTAAACCCTATGCTAATGCTTCTAACATCTACAGAGTAGTGTGGGATCTTACACTGTAAGGCTGTAATCATATATGATGCTACTCACTAGCCTTCCTTGAAACTCTCTTCTTGTTTCCCAGTACACTCTGATTCTTGGTTCTCTTTAGTGATCTTAGCATTGCATTTCAGTGTCCTCTGATGACTCCTGTCTATGTACTCTTCTTTCTTTCCTGACTTGAAATACCATCTGTATGTGGTTCATCTCATACTCTTTACATCCAACCCTACTCTTGCTTCTGAATCCATCTCAGTTCAGTGAACATCTCAGTTCAGTTCTATGTACAACTTAAACAGAATTTATTCTTCCCCTTCCCCTTTTGTCACCCCACCTCTCCTGTGTTGTTTTTCATTGAATTAGTGATATTGACTTTAAACACTAGTTGTAACTTTGGGAAGCATCCTAACTGCCTCCCTTTCCATCCCCATTCTACATCCTGTCAACCACCTACACTGTCAACCCCACTGTTGAATTAGCCTTTTCTGTAGCCATGTCTTCTATTTTAGCTTAGCTACCATTGTCTTTCAAGCTTTATTATAAGTTTCTTACTTGATCTTTATTCTTGCCCCTGATTACTGTCTCTGCCCCTTCTCCTGTACTCCTCTCCCACCAGTCATATAAATACTACCATTGCTGTAAAGATGCATTTCAAACAGAAATCCTTCCTTTCTCAAGAATATCGTGTCACATTGTGCTATGCAACTCACACTTTACTAAATCTACTCTTCATTTGTTTTTCTACCATGAATTGTCTCAGCTACTATCTTCATAGATGCTGTTTATTCTGCCTGAAATGACTTCCTTTTCTTTTTTTTTTTTTTTCCAAAACCTATTTAGTTTTCAGATCTAGCTCAAAAGTTACTTCCTGTGTAATTCCTTCAGTTTGTTTGTTTGTTTGAAATGTCTGGTAAGTGTATGCTTCATAGATTGTCCAAACAAAAGTTAGGTTGTGTTGTATTGCAGGAACTCTGGAGTCAACTCAGTTCTGGCACTAATCAGACACTAACAAATAGCACTAAGTAGCCATTTGTTAATATCTTTTGATTTCTTACATTGCTCATGTGTAAAGCAAATAACAGAGGAATTCTCCTGAGAATTAGATTATCTAAGTAAAGTGTTAAGTAAGTGGCTAATACACAGTAGGTGTTAGCAACTATCTGCTTTACCTGTGACTATTATAATTGACATCTCCACTCAACAGAAAATGAACAAAGACCCCAAGGACTCAACATATAACATCTCCAGCTTATGAAATAAACATTGAGCAAATGTTTGCTAAATCAAGATCCTTCTCAAATATGATGGTCTTTCCTGGTGCTTGTTTAGCGTTCTATATAAAAACAGCATTCCCTGCCCTTTAGACAACACAGTTATATGTAGCATAGTTGTATAATATACTTCTTTTGATTATCTTTACTTTACCCAAATTTCACTCCTATTTTGTTTCTTTTTTCCCCCATTGCTTTCTTTCTTTATTTTATTTATTCATTCATTCATTCATTCATTCATTCATTCATTCATTCAGATAAGGTCTTCCTTTGTTGCCTGGGATGGCCTTAAACTCCTGAGCTAAGGTGATCCTCCTACCTCAGCCTCCTGAGTAGCTGAGACTACAAATGTATGAGTCCAGGTTCTTTCATTTATTTCAACAGAGAATTTTCTTATATCTCCTGTATTTCCATGCCTCTCTCATCAATTCAGTTATACTCACCTTTCTTTTCTCTCTC
Organism: Geosciurus inauris; assembly: GCA_004024805.1. Lineage (NCBI taxonomy): Eukaryota > Metazoa > Chordata > Mammalia > Rodentia > Sciuridae > Geosciurus > Geosciurus inauris. The sequence continues at coordinate 28,477 of PVHX01006713.1, forward strand.
TCTCTGTTTTTTCTTTTTGGTGGTGATTTTTAGAGACTTAACCCCAGGACCTTGCGTGTGCTAGGCAAGCCCTCTACCAATGAGTCATACCTCCTTCATTATACTCATTTTTGTCAGAGTCATAACAATGTGTTTGTAATCCTTTTCTATTTCAATTTCTATTAAACATATTGGACATATTCTGTGTATTAGTGTACAGATATTTTAGTCAAAAAGTTCCTCTTACCTGTGTTTCCCAAATATTGCAATTCTTTGCACAGGATATTTATACTTTCAAGGCATACTATTTTTAATCTACTGCTGTCTTGAATTGCAAGTTAATTCAACCATGTTACCAGGTCATCTGCTGGAGATGTATTTTGATACACATTACAAAGAACTGTAAAGGGGATGAACAAACTCAATTTTGGTTTGAAAAATTCCACAGAGAATTTCTCCTTTAAGATAAATGTCCTCATTCCATAACTTACTTAGTTATTTTCTCCAGATTTCAAAATCTGTGACTTTTTGACAAGGTGCTACTGGAAAGTTACTGGTTTGTTTGTTTTTTAATTCTTGTTTCTAAGTGTAATTTTATTACATCTTTCCATAAAACGAGTTAGTTAGACATGAATCTCTGAAATCACGATAGTAATCAATGGAAAAGCAGGATTCTGTTACAGAATTTTCTCAGAAAATCAGTATATGTCCATAGAAGAAAGTGTCCTTATTCTAAAATTTTACTACAGGGCTGAGGGTTTATTTCAGTAGTAGATCATTTGCTTGGCATGTGCAAGTTCCTAGGTTCAATCTTGACCAACAAAAAATAAATAAAATTTAACAAAATGCTGCTGCTGATATATATTTTTGTACCTAAAGCAACAACTCTTAGACTGAGGCCCATAGATGTACTTGAAATTATAGTATCTATCAATTTTATGATATTGTAAGGAAGTATTTTATAAACACACATATTGACACTTACTAATGCTATCAAAGGACTTCTTGATCCAAAAAAAGGTTACGATTCAGTGGTGTAACAAATAAAGGATGCTAGAAAATACTATGTCAATGATTTGTTAAATTGTGCATTTCAGGTCAGGCATAATAACTTATGGCTATAATCCCAGCCACTCAAGAGGGCAAGGCAGGAGAATCTCAAATTCAAGGCCAGCCTTCGCAATTTAGCAAAACCATCAACAAAGACTGTATCTCAAAAAAAAAAAAAAAAAGTAAATACAAAAGACTGAGGATGTGGCTCAGTGGTAGGGTACTTCTGTCTTCCATCCTCAGTCTCCCCCACCTCCTCTGCCCACGGCCACCAAAAATTCTGTTTCTGAAGAGTGGTAGTAGGACAAATATTGAATCTGCAATGAAAGTATACAATAAACCTGATCTGTGGGAAGAGGCCACACAGCAGGAAGGGGTGTGTTTCACTTAGAGAATATCTCTTTCATCAGCAATGCAGTGGTTAACTTCTTTTAGTACCACTGAAAGCAGACCCTTTAAATAAGTGCCCATGGGAATCAGGCGAGCTTCTTAACTACAGTTAAATTTTTCAGTTCAAGGATGCTTCATTGCAACAACCTACAGCAAGGTGAATTGGGCTTCCTTGCAAAACTGCAGGAAGATTCTCATGGATTAAGTTGCCAGATGTATGTCAGTGGTAATTACTAAGAAAGAAAACAGAATCTACTTGGGTGAAATTATGGGAGAGATGACAGAGAGCACAACAAAAGCTTAAGTACATTAACCTCTGGTCAAATTTGGACTTACCTCCAACATTGTGGCCACCTGATTTTCAAATGTTCGAATTCCAAGACCCTCCCCTTCCCTGACACCCCATCTTCTAAGAACACAAAACTCGCCACAGGCTTAGAGAAAAACCATATGGCTCAGGAAACATTTTCCTGATTTAGATGGGATAAAATAGGAAAACAAATTCTTTTCTGGAACATGATCCTGATAGGTTTCTAACTTCTAAGTTGTGTTTCTAATGTGATATTAAAATTTGACTAAAATATTAAAATTCGGTGTCGATTATTTCATCAAGTATCTTTCTTTTCTGTTAAAATTTTATTTATAACTTTTTGTTATTAAATAAATGCCTTTAAATCTGGTGCTGAATTGATTCCCACTATACCTATGATGATGGCTAGTTAATACTTACAATTCATTATGAATAAATTAGAACAAAATATATGGGTCTCTTTGTTGGTAATAATGATATAAACAGCCAACATTTTGGGGAGGGTGTCCCTTGTTTTATCTGCTATTTCAGTCCAGGCCATTCTTTAAGGCAGAAACACTTTTTCAACAGCCTGAATTGTGTATGATGTGAGGAAATTACCAAGGAGATTAAAAAATGATTAAGTTGTTTGCTCTTTGGGGAGGCTCTCCACTGCACCAGATTCTATCTACATTCAAAGTTAAATTTGAACCAAATTTCTAATCAATTCCTAATCCACACTCTTGCCTTGTATGTTACAATGTTATTCTGAATAAAAGTTTTTGTTTGTTTGTTTTGTTTTGTGTCTCTCTGAAACTGCTTTAACTCAAGCATGGAGTGTGTTAAGTTTCAGGTTTATTTTGCTGTCTTTTGGCTTGAAACTTTTCATTACTATTCTTTAAAATCAAGTTAAGTGATTTTAGCCTATTTGTGGAAAGTGGTTATATGTGTCACCTTTGTCACGTTGACATGTGTCACTCTTATAGGAGTAAAATTACCTATATTTTCCCTACAGTTGATTGAAGATTTTTTTCTCCTTTAATGTAATTTAAGGGATTATTTCAGAATTTGTGTAGCTTTTACAGCAGAGGAGAGACCTAATCCAGCCAGTAATATTAAAGACCCACAACAAAAACTTTAAAGGAACCTCATAGCTTAACAGAGAAGAATTGTAAAACCTCAAAGAGACTGAGGACAATGATGGTTTAATCCTCAGTAAGACACAGATGCTAGCTGTGAATGAGTCCCTTCACAAATCTTAGTAATTTTACCTGCATACGTCCTAATGGTTTGTTTGTTTGTTTGTTTTCAGTGATGCTGGGATTAAAACCAGGGCCTCATGCTTCCTAGGCAACCACTCTAAGACTGAGCTACATCCCCAGCTCAACACATTTTTGTTGTTGTTGTTGCTATTATTATTATTATTCTAATTTTGATACTATGGCTTGAACTCTTAACCATTGAGCCATATTCTCAGCCCTTTTTATTTTTTATTTTGAGACAGGGTCTTGCTAATTTGCTTTGGGCCTTGCTAGCCTTTGGCAATTCTCCTGCCTCAGCCTTCCAAGTTGCTAGGGTTACAGGAGTGTACCACCACAACCGGTATAACACATTATTTTTTTAATGCTGAAGAAATCTTAGTATTTTGCACAAGAAGTAGTGAGGAATAAAACTGTTTTATGATTTTGTGCATTTATAATATTCCATTCATAGCAGAAGAGAACACAAATGCGTATGCAAGCATACATACACACACTCTCACATACACACAAGATGTATAGGTCCACACTGTATCAAAATGCAACTGTAGTAGAGTTTAGAAAAAAGGAACAGTTTATAGAATATTGTTTTCTAAAAGTGTTTAGCACATTTTGGAACGGTACCTGGTACTTGATGGATACCCAATGAATACATGTTGTTGACTGGCTGAATAAATGAGTAAATATATTAAAATATTAGTAAAACTAAGAGTATGAGAGTTTAAATTTTTAAATGAAGTAAATAAATCAAATGTACACATTTAGTGTTTCCTTCACAGAACTATAGAATTTGTGTTTTATCCTTACATAATTCAGTTTTCCCTTGGATCAAACACAGATTAGATCAAGCGTTGGAAGGTGTGCTTTGCATCCAAGATTTATCTATTTGGTGTTCTTCATGATGTTTTCTCCCACTCAACCAAACATTCTTTCCTGTACTATGTTTATATCACAACTCACACCCTGCAGGCACCTCATAAGACATAAAATCTATTTTTAAAAATTTGGATCCATTTAACTTCTTTTTTACTTCAGTGTTACAGGCTGGAAAAGAGCACTTTCTAATTAAGAGCAACTAATATTTTTTCCATGCGTAACAGTTCATTATTGCACATTACCTTAGAGAGCTAAATCACATATATTATATTTCTAAGAGAATTTCCTTTTCCCTTTTGTACCTAAATGAGAACTGGGATTGCTTTATTTTCCTTGACAAAGTTTGAAAGCCAGAAAGATCCTCTGCTAAATAGTTTTCAACTCTGAAATCTTTCACATTTTAAGCTGTTTCCTTACTGTATGTTCATGAATGACTTGAGCTCTCTGTCTTGCTCACCTGTTTGATGGCTAATGATTCCCATAAAATTGAATTTTACCATAACTATACCACTGACTCATTGTGATAGTACTGAGAATAATTTCATGTAGTAATTTTGGCACCCCAAAAGAATTCACCCCTCTGACAATATTTAGAGGCATCATGAAAGGTAATATAGTGAATAGTTTATAGTTAGAACTCTGGAGTCAGAGAGAATATGATTTAAATCCCTGCTATACCAGTAATCAGTTGTGATACCTTGGGAAAGTCACTTAACTGATAAATCTCTGAGTCCTCAACTAAAAGAGAGAGGGATAAAATAATAATACCTACCTTATCAGACTGCTTAAATGTTAAGCAAGAAGATTGATGAGAAACATTTAACTCAGCACCTAGAATAAACACTGTATGCACTCAATAAACATGAGCTACTTGCTAATTTAAAAGTTAACTGGACTCAAATTTCTATCTGTATCCTGATGCCAAACTTTGCATTTCCTTAGTGCGTTATTCTTAAAATGTTGGGTTCTCATGACTGATTGCTTAACTGCCTGCTCTCCTCACTGTCAGCTGCAGTGTATTCTCATTGACTACTTAGATCCTGGTGTATAGGATACCAGTGTCTCTTCTCCATGTTTCCTTAGATGTGATTTCTTCTGCCTACATATGGTAAGGTACCAGCACAAGCTGGCTTCCTATATCTAAAGTTTCTGTGGTTGATAAGATAATGTAAATTCACACCTGAGCTTTCATGTCAAAGTTTTAGAAGTCTTTATCTTATCCTGGTTTATAATCAATTATATTTCAAGTAGTCCTAAAGCTGATTGGTCACATTGGAGGAAGAAAAGCCATTAGCAGCGACTGAAGGGAGAATCGAGGCCTGACAACCCATAAGATGTGAGCATAAGTATATTTGTTGGCAGAGGAGAAAGTAGAAAGAGATGAACACTCAAAAACTAGGGAAATATTTCAAGACTACTGAATCACAGAGAGTCTGGCTGTGGGCTCTGGGACTGGGATGGGGAATTGTCAGAGCTGCAGAGTACAGGGATCCGTAGTAGAGCTAGGCATGCCGTGGTTGGCTGTCCTGAGGATCTTTATATTCCAAGAACCCATTTGAAAAATCAATGATCTTAATGTTACATATTATTAATTTTCTAGGAATAAACATAGAAAGTCTTTGGATGAGAGAGTTTGTTTAATGTAAAATAAAGCACGAAAAGGCTTATGGATTAAAATTGAAAAGGAGCAGACTACATGTTTTTAGATGAGAATTACAAGTTTGAACTCACTTGATCTTTCACTTATCTATGATGTGACAGCTCATGGTCTATATAAACCCATGTTCTCCTTTAGCACCTTTTACAGTACTTATCTGTCCTCATAATGTTTTCCCCTACTGGATTAAGAATTTCTGAAAGGAATTACTAGGTCTTCTTTCCAGGGTCTGATCCCTAGGGCCTTAAAATAACACAAAGTTGGTAAATATTAAATAAAGGTGAAATTATATGGTGAGGTTTACTCATTCAACTATGGAAATGGTACCTTCCTAATTTATGTTCTTAATATAGTCAACAGTTTACTTATATCTATTGTTATGTCTTTTGAATATGTTCCATTCCTATAAATTTGTTGAGCAGCTATGTTCAAAATAATAGGAAGCCTAATACATTTCTCTGCCAAAATCATAAAATTAGAATTAAATTCAGGATCACATCTTATTAATAAAACTTCATCAGAAGTCTGGAGCCCTAATAGAAACATCTCACAAGATGGTCATTGTGCAAGTCTACAGTCACTTTTCTGAAACACTAGGAGTCCATTAAGTTTTGGAACTCTAAGTATTTAAAATTTTAGTAAAGAAAAATGGGGGATATGCTCTAAATTACTGCATTAATTACTGCATTGCATTTCTAGTAGGACCTGGGTAGCATTCTATACTCAAGCACCTTAATATTTCTGTAGCAAAAAGTAAGAATAGTCATATAAGTAAATACATACATACTATGAATAACTTCAATTTGATTCAGATTATATATTTGTAAGCTAAATTTAAGCCAATTTTGTGGTCAACTTAAAAGCCTTTTTGATTTCAGATTAAAAATTTATTTAGGAATTATAGATAAGGGACTATCGGCTTATAACAGCTTCTTTACCTACCTCTCCCTTGTTTTCAAATGTCTTTCTCTGGAATTGATGATTCTCAGTCATATCAGGTCCAATATCTTTTAAATGGGAATCATTTACATTCTCCTTATATTTCTGACATAATGTTCAGAGATAATGCAACCCACCTATGTGAATGATATTTCTTAAAAAGCCAATGCGATGCCCTGTTTATGTAAAGCAGAAATAAAAGTAAAGAAATGTAAAATAAATTAATATATGTAAATAACATGCATATGTTGAGGTTCTATTCCATTGGAAATTATAATAAAGTAGCCCAATATTTTGCACTTACTACGACAACTGTGAATGCAAACTGGTAAAAGGTGCAGTATTAACTCTGCCCTTACCTACAGTAGTGTTCCAGGCATGATTTTCAAATTTGCAAACAACTCTTGGTAAGAATTTTTTAATATATATATTATATATATAATTTCTGTGGTACCCTTTTTCCAGAAATTTCAGTATTTCTTAAATCAATTTAAAAATTACCTCAATTTCTTAAATTGATTTTAAAAAACAATTGCCAATTGTATATCAAATGTATGATGTTTCAAGACAATCAGAAGCTGGTTTCCAGCCTATAAGATTGTCCTATTCAGGACATTGGGAATCACATGGAATCTGAGGCGACTGTGCACCATGCAGGACTGCTCTGCCCCCCATGCTGCTGAACATCTCTCATTCTTGGCCATTTCTACCAAATGTCAGCAGTGCTGGCCTAATCATATTGACAACAAAAACTTGCTACACATTTGCCAAATGTCCTCAGCGTCCCATGAGAACCACTGACCCATCTGCTGTATTTTGGATATTGAATGTCCCCTGAAGGCCCATGCATTAAGAGTTTGCTCTCAGGTGGCACTGTGACTTGGAGGTGCTTTTAGGAGGTGGGCCTTATGAGAGGTCCTTATGTCATTGGAGGTAACTTACCCATCCTCTATTTTTCTCTCTACTTTGTGGCTCTACATGGGACTATTTACACTAACACAGACTCTGACCTCCTTCACCAAAGGCTCAAATTAGTGAGACCACCTAATCTTGTACCTGAACTCCATGAGCCAAAATAAACCTTTATTTACTTCACAAATAGCCTGTGTCAGGTATTTTATTATAGTGATGCAAAGCTAACAAATACTCCACCTAGCACAGCCACCTAGTAACTTACTTTTTGCTACAAGTTTGTAAATGTGATAATTGAGGAATGGAGACAGTTATGAAATAAACTATCATTATTCATTATTAAATGTCCAAGGTGGATTCTACCTCAGGTAGACATTTTAGCTGTTGTCCATCTATATTTTCACACTACAGTCTAATGCTTATGAATCTATGATATTGCTCGCTTTTTCTTCTCATTTTTACAAGTATGTGAAGTAACTCTTCTACCTTGTCCTTTCTATCCCCTTCCTGAAAGTGCTTAATTTCTGGCATTGCCTACTGAAAAACTTTTAGGTGGGGGCAATTTGGTTCCTGATTGTCAGCTTCTAGAAGAACTACACTTAATTGTGTTTTTGAGACTTCAGCCTAATCTTGCAGCTCTGCTACATTCTATTTGAATATAAATGACTTTGTGATTGTCTTGCCACCTAAAAGAAAGCCAGGCATCCAGACACTGGGTGGTTGTCTTCATTATCTACTGTATAACAAATTACCACAAAACTTAGCAGCTTCAGATAATAAACATTGATTTCAGAAAACTTCTGGGTCTCCAAAATCCAGGACTGGCTTAGGCAGGTGGTTCCAGCTCAGGGTCTCTCTTAGGGTTTCAGTGAGAATATCGGCCTGGCCCTTATCATCTGGAGGTGTGAGTCAGGCTGGTCAATTCACTTTTGAGCTTATGCTTCTGCTGCTGGCAGGAGCCCTCAGTTTCACGCTGATTGTTGGCCAGAGTTCCTCAGCACATGAGCCTCTTCTGATTATGATATGATAGCTGGCTTCCCCAGAGGAAGAGTAGGAGAGAGGAAGAAAGGCAGAAAGAGGGGAGCAGGTGGAGCCATTTTTACTTTTTATGAGTAGCCCCTAAGTCACAATTCATCATTTCTGCCTTATCCTTGTTGGATTACAGTCACCAATCCCAGTCTACACTTAGAGGAGAGAAAATAAGTTTCATTTCTTGAAGGAGGGAGTAACAAAAACTGTAAACATTTTTTTTTGTTTGTTGTTTTAAAGAAAAGACACCCAAAAGTTCATTCCCATTCTGAGAATCTCTTCTGACATTTTGTTTCAGTAGAAAAACAAGTTCCACTCTTGATGCCTCATCCAGATTTCCTCAGACGCCTGTCTCTGGATTTGTGCACCTGTTCTCAGCTTCTGCTTTGCTGCCAAAGGCTGGCACTGACCATGTTGAGAGGTCTGCTGTTGGCCACTGGAGCTTTTCACACATATGGAGAGCGAATACAGGGTGAAGCGTCCCCATGCCCCAGACGGATGGATGGACGAACACACACACAGACACATGTACACACACACACACACACCAGCAGTCTGCAATCAGTGACTGAGTGGTATGAAAGGTTTTTTGTTTTGTTTTGTTTTTATTTTTTTCAGCCCAGTCTCCTTATCCTGGAGCAGAATGAACTCTATGATGTACTTCCTTTTCCAGAACTCCCTTTGAAACCAGGCTAAATGTCTGAGTATTCCTCTTAAATTGCATCTTGGTTCTGCTTTTCCCATCATCCAATTCTGCTTCCTTTACTCCTTGACTGGTTTCTCCTGAGAGGTTGCCCACCACAAATTATTTTTAAACCCAAATACTTGATTCAGGGACTAGTTTAGACTCACAGTATGGAATATTTTCTTTACCTGGACTTTGCAAAAATGGTTAACTGTATATTAGAACAATCTGGAATGCAAAACATTAAAAAATCTCAAGCTAGTTCAAGTGAAGGGGAGGAATTTTAAACAAATAACATATAATGTTATAGAAATTGGTTGAAAATATTTAATATAGCTTAGGCTCAAAAAAGAAAAGAGACTTTCCATCCCTTGGGTACATATGACCACTCCCATCACTGGGGCTTGTTGGCTGTATTCCATTATTCTCTTTTCTAAAATGACTATTTATCTTAAACAGAATCTTTACATATCTGTCCCTTGGCCTCTATTTTTATGAGTTCTCCATTTCATTACTCATCAAGTTCTTATTACTTGCCTTGGTTCTTCTTTTAAGTTCTCAAGACACCAAAGTCCTGGTAAGGCAGAATTCTACATAAAGGTTAGGCCCCTGTCAACAATTTTAAAATGTGGACTAATTGGATGTTCCAGAGCAGGTTCCAGAAAGCAAACAGGAAGACAAGGATTTACATAACAAGTTTATTGGCATGTGTTCTTGGGATAAACTACTCCATAGAAGAAAAGGGAGCAGGATTGGATAGAAGGAGATGTTGTGCTCTGACAGGATTAGAGTAAATGCCTCAAGGATCTTCAAGGTGCCTTCCCAGTTGTCTTGAGTTGGGAACCAGGGCTGAGGCTTTGCTGCCCTGTATTATATCATCATTCTATGACAGAGAGGGGGTGGGGTGTAATCTTGGAAAGAGCAGTTAGGGACAATCACAGGGAAAGTACTCATGGGCAAGCTCTCAGTCACAATCCTCTCAGCTGAGTTGGTGTTTCAGAGCTAAAGAAATGGATCTGGGTACAACAGCATCCACCAATATAGATTCAGATTGGATGCCCTTCCCTAGTCTACCCTCAGTGGAGTGCTTTCATGGCCTGCTGCCCACTCAGCAATTTGCTTGTACATTGCAATCTCCGAGAAGGCAAAAGAGACTGAGTAGGAAGACAAAGAAACTATGCCTAATAAAATTAATGATGGGTCTGATGAAGAATCAGAAAATAGTTCAGGACATTCAAATTAATTTTGCAATATGCTTCATAAGTCATTACATGCATACAATAGAATTAACCTTCTTGAAGTTCTGCAAATTTAGGAGATGGAAGTAGTAGTTAGCAATTATGTGCAAAATCAGCTTTATACACTAATAGTATGATAATAGTGCACTTGAGCTAAATCCACATAAGTCAAAGCTTGCTTTTTGAGCTGAGATGAAAAATCTTTAGTCTTTAATTTAAAATAGTCCCTATGGTTCTTGCCCCTTTAAAACACACTAATGCTTATGTTTACTCCTTTGAAAATGTAAAGTTAAATGTTTGCTTAAAGTACATTATAATTCCCTTTGCCATCATTTTAAGATGGCACTTAAAGAAGTAAATGCAACATTCCTTCTAGTTGAAAAGCCATGAACAAGAATCACTGTGTAAACATTTTGCTCTATGGTACTAGCATTAACGTATCATGGCTATGAAAACAACACTCAATCATAGTGCCAGAGTTTTGGGCACTGTCTTAAATATGGCAGCTGAATTTAAACTATAGTAAACACAAAAAAAAATTCCCTTGAAAGATGTCTGGAAAAGAGCAATTTCAATGTATTTGCCTTCTTCATTCTCCTTACTCTGGAGCAAAAGAATACCAAGTATACAAAATACTTCCTCATGCATATCCAAAGTGGCCCACATGTATTTTGAGTCATCCGGCCAACTCATATTCTGTCATCTTACAGAGGCATTGTCTAACTTGAGGGATTTAACTTGCATACAAAAGAATCCTTTTTGATCAGCTTAATTAAAAATGAATGAATGAAAGTATATTAGATTGTTCACTAACCCTCTGCAAAAACAAAAGATTTATTTCTATTCTCTACTTGCTTTCCTCATTATTTTTCCCTTCTTAGTTAGTGTATAGTAACTGTCAACAATTTCAACAATTGTATTTGACTATGATACATATTTTTAACTGAATTTCAAGGGGAAAAGTATATGAAGTACTTCCTTTTGCACCTGTTATTGACTATTTGATTAATTGGTTTCTTTATTCACTTATTTATTTTTTAAGATGAATATTATCCTGATCATCTGTACTTTAAACATATTATGTAATTTGGCAAACTATTATATGTGTTAGTGAATTAGTTTAAAAGAATGTTTCCAACCCATAATATTTCTTGTTAAATTTTCTGTTTTCTATTAAGGTGGTTTTCATGTTCCTTTTTAAAAATAATGTTAGGCACAAACAATTAAAAAGACAGAGAAATTAAAATGAAATTGTACCTACTTCAATCATGAATTTTTGTCAGTTCCTGCTCCTCTTGCATCCCCTTCTTACCTTCTTTTCTCCTTCTTTCTATCTTCCTTACTAACGCAGTCAATATGCCCTTCAGTAAAGATGCATTGAGCACTACCTATGTAGAAGACTTTGTTGTCTGTGCTTGGAGTCACATAAATAACTCCTTGCCCCAATGTAAAGAGGCTCATACTTGGTTAGAAGACATACCTCTGTGTGATATTTGTAATATTTTACCAAAGTTATTTGTCATGGTGAACATCTGTTATTTATATACAAGAATAAATTTTCCCTTCTTTCTGGTAAGAATACCAGACAATTTAATTTCAGGAACATTCCTCCCTCATCTAAGTCTTAAGGCTTATTTGGGAATGATACCAATCTCAAAACCAACAATGGACCCCGTGTGTTCTATTTCCCTGACATCAGTGATTGACATGTAACCAGACTGAAAATGAAGGCAACACAGAAATAGGGCTTAGTAATGAATGTGGTGGTATTGCTCATAAACTGAATCAGGTCAAAATTTTTCCTGGAGCCAGAAGTCTCCAATGACTTTTTTTCACCTTTACTCTGTGACAATGTCATGTAACATAAGAGATCATTGCTTATCCATCAGCAGGCTACATCAGAAGGATAAAAATAGTAAAGACAGTTGCTATTTACCCTTTTCCCAGTTTTCCCCAGTGATTACATCTTACCTAATTATGGTTTCATATCAAACCAGGAAACTGACATCAGCACAATATGTGTTCACAAGTCTATGCCATTTTATTCCATATGAAAATTTATGTAGTTGCTGTCACATTTGATAGAAAACTGTTCATCACCCTCAAAATCTGTTTGCTACTCTCTTATTATACCTACTACCTCCTTTCCACCGTCTTCAATTCTACGTAATAACTAAATTGTTTCCTTCTTCGTGTTTTTGACATTTGGAAATCTATAGTGTTTTTGAACATATTTCTTTACCAATAGATTTTTTTTGTAATTGCTTCAAGTTTTTGCTCTACAATTTTAGATATACATAATATATCTAGCTACTGATGTTGACATTTTCCCAGTTCAAGTGAAGTATAGAAACTTCCTGTCTTTATGTCTCTTTAGATTCCCCCATGTACAACACAACTATTTCTACACCCATTGAAAACCACATTAAGCAGTGTTTAAGTCTTGCTTCAACTATCAAAAAATTTGGAAAACTCAAAAGAATAAAAATCTATGGTATTTTTCCCTTTCCTTTGTTCTTTAGTTTTTCCTATTGTTCTTTTATCCTATTATTTTTATTTATAGAATTTCCATTAGGCATTCTGTTACAATAGATATGCTAGTGATAGTTCTAGTTTAAGTTCTTAATTTTGCATCATCTGAAAATGTCTTGATTTCTTTTTCATTTCTGAATGAAATTTTCACTGGATTTAAAATCCTGTATAGAGAGTTTTTTTTTCTTTTCTTTTCACACTTGAAACATGTTGTGCCACTTCCTTTTAGTTTTCATCTTTTATATGAGAAGTCTGCTGTCATTCAAATTGTTTTTGCTCTATAGATAAAGTAGAATCTTTCTGACTACTTTGAATGTCTTATCTTTGCCATTATTCTTTATAAGTTTGACTATGATGTGTCTTGACATGGGTTTATTTGTATTCATTTTGTTTCATATTTGCTCACAGCTTCTTGAATCTGTAGGCTTATGTCTTTCCCCAAATTTGGGAAGATTTTAGCCATTATTTATTTGAATACTTGCCAACCCCATCCTTTTTCTCCTCTTCTTCTAGAGTTCAGAACACAAAAATTTTAGGCTTTTTAAAAAATAATATCACATGTCCTATATTTAGTTTTGGCTTTTTGTTTTGGTTTTTAGTCTATTTTATCTCTGTTGCTTCAATGCTGTTGATTATAATGTTCTATTGAGGATTAACTTTAATATGGCTCTTACATGTTTTACTTCTTTGCTAAAACTCTCTGCATTTCATTTGGTTCAGTCATATTTGTAATTGCTGTGGAAGTATTTTTAATGATGGCTGGCTTGAGATCTTTGCCAGAAAATACTAATGTCTATGTCATCTCTGTGTTGGTGTCTGTGGGTTGTTTTCTCTCATTTAAGTTGAGATCTCCTGGATTCATGGTACAATAAGTAATCAAATCTGGACATTTTGGGCATTATGTTGTGAAACTCTGGAGCTTATTTAAAGCAGGTGTTTTAGCAGGACTTTTTTTTTTTTTTTTTTTTGGTACTGGAGATTGAACCCAGGGGCACTTGACCACTGAGCCACATCCCCAGCCCTATTTTTGTGTTTTTGTGTAGAGACGGGGTCTCACTGAGTTGCTTAGCGCCTAAGCCATTGCTGAGGCTGGCTTTGAACTTGCGATTCTCCTGTCTCAGCCTCCCTAAGTGCTGGGATTACAGGCTTGAGCCACCGCGCCCGGCTTTTTTTTTTTTTTTTTTTTTTAACTTTTTTGGAAAGTTTTTTTTTTTATAATGTTGTTGTGTTTTTTTATACCTTTATTTGTTTATATTTATGTGGTGCTGAGGATCGAACCCAGTGCCTCACGGATGCTAGGCAAGCGCTCAACCACTGAGCTACAGCCCCAGCCCTTAGCAGGACTTTTTTGATACCTCTTTGACAAGGGTTAAGAACATTGCTTCATGGCTGGGAGTGAGTGCCCTTTGTCCTCCATTGACATCTGGGGAAGCTGAGGCTCTTTGCTACTTAACGTTGGATGGAGGTGGGAGTGCAGATTTCACAGTATGTCATGGAGGAAACCCCCTCAGTGTCTCATTGCTTCTCCCTACATGGCCCCCGTTGAGAGTAGTGGATGGTCCTCTTGCTGATGAATTGAGGTTAAAGCTCTAACTCTTCACCATGCCTTCTATAAACCACTCTAGTGAGTTGGAGAAGGTATACATCAATCAGTACATTTGGGTGGATAAGGCAGTTCAGGTTCCCCACTTGTCTTCTCTGATGCCATCCAATCAGTAAGGGTGTCTTATAGTCTTGTGAGGGTAGAAGTCTAAGCTCTCCATTTGAACCTTGCTGACATGAATAGTTTTTTTCTGTAATGTTAGGCTGATATAGAGTGGTTAAGTTCTAACAATTGTTTTCTAAACTTACTCTTTCCCAGTCTTTTGACTAGAGAAGGAAGTATTTTCTTTTGGATTTCTCCCCCCACATCTATTGGCATTTCTAGACCACGTGCTTCTCCAGTACCATATATTTTATTCTAGGGTACAAAAGGAAAACAAACAAACAAACAAAAATTCCAGTTCACTCACCACTGGGTTTCAGACTACACAGGCCTTACCAATGTAACTTCTTCTTTTCAAGTGTCAGAGTACTTCTATGTCTGTTTAAATGTTAATATCCAGGGATTTACCTGTATTTGGTGAGAGAAACAGGGAAAATTTTTTTTCCATATCCTTCTGGAGGAAGAAGTCTAGAATGATTTTTTAAATAAAACAATGGTAATTTATCACAACTATTTTAATCATATCACTTTAATATTGCTTCTCATTTTATGACAATCACTGTTAAAAATTTGAATAGCTGTCAAAATATTTGTTATAACTTGTAGAATCATTAGATCATTCAGTCAAAGCATGTAATGGCCTCACTGCTGTATAATAGTTATTTTTAATGTGAGTTTGAAAAATTTGATTGTTCCTTTTGACATATCAGGGTTTTTGTAGTGTTTGACTCTGTTTTAAGTTTCCTAACAATTTATTAATAGTGATTTACAAGGAGTCTAGCTTCATTCCATCCCACAGAAAGCTGACAGTCTAGAAAAATAGCTCCTAATTTTCAATGTCAGAGCTCATCTAGAATTCTTTCCTTCAGTAAAATTTAATTCATTTTTAGAAGTGATGGTTATGCATATGTTGTAACTCTTTGAATGTACTTCTTTTTATTATTATTCAATTACCATCTATTGTGCTTATATGGTATCCCAATTATGTCTAAATAAGCCTTACAAATGGAGCATATAAAGTTAAGTATTTCAATAATTAGGCTCTAGCCATGCCAGGAATAAGTTGGCACTGACATGATTTGTGTGACATTAGCATTTAGACAACCAGGATCATGAGATGGAGAATGATTTAAGGAACAAATGGAAAGACTTGCAATGGTATTAACCTGTCTTTGGAGGAACTGCCTTGCTGCTTTATTTTCATTCCATTGTTTCTAGTATTTGTGTTGGCTTCCATGGAACAAGTTGTATTTTATTTTATTTTTTATTACCAAAGTAAAGTACTCTTTGTGGTAAGCTGAGACTTTTAATTTTCTAGCAATTTGTATCTGCTTCCTTTTATTAATGTTACAATAAACTGTTCACCAGAGACTAAGCTCCCAGAAGTTCTCCTAATAAAGCGCACACGTGGAAAAAGAAAGAAATGCACCATATTTGGTGGGAGTGGTGAAGGTGGGAGCAAATCCAACCATGTGTATCCAGAGAACTAGTTTAATAGAAAACTCAATTTACTTTTATAATATTACAGTAAAATAGGGTTTCCAACCCTTTGGCAGATTAGTAGAATGTCTTAATTAAATATTACCTATTACTTATTCAAATTCGTAATGGTAGTGCCTGATAAGAAAGGCATTGTATTATGCACTGTGTGGGGTACAGATAGAAAGAAGAAGAAAAAAAAAGATCTACATTTTCTTCAGGCTTTCAAGAAACGCTTACTCTGGCTCAAGAGGCAAGATACCCACTCATAACAACGATAAAGCCGATTGAATGTCAGATTAAATGTAATGTTGCACAGTGAGGTAAGGTTTTATAATGGGAACTGAATTGAGTGGGAGGCTCGGGTGGCAGAGGGAATGAAAGCAGCAGATGTGATGTGAGCAAGATAGAAGAAGTGATAACGCCAGGTGCGTCATCTGTAGTCCCAGAGACTAGGGAGCCTGAGGCAGGAGGATTGCAAGTTTGAGGTCAGCCTCTGTAGCTCAGAGAGAACCTGTTTCAAAATAAAAAGTTAAAAAGGGACTCAGGATGTAGTTTAGTGGTGAAGTTCCTCTGGGTTCAGATCCCAATAACAAAACAACAATAACAACAGAAGGTAAGGCAAAAAAAAAAAAAAAAAAAACATTTATAGACTTTAAAACTAGACTAGAGGGGCTGGGATTGTAGCTCAGCGGTCAAGCGTTTGCCTCGCTTGCGTGAGGCCCTGGATTCGATCCTCAGCACCACATACAAAGCAATAAAATAAAGACATGTGTCCATCTATAGCTCGAAGAAATATTAAAAAAAAAAAAACTAGACTAGAAAGGGAAAAGTGTCCTATGGGAGAAATGAAATCAAGAAGCTCAATAAGTGCTTTGTGGAGAGGAAAAAGGATTGAAAAAGTGGTTTGGAGTTAAATTTCATAATTTCACAGCTTTGAAATTGGGTAAAGCAATTTCTACACTGTCACAAGACCATGAGAACTCTTGACATGTTCAGACAGAAGGCAAATATATGAACAAAGGGCTATTTTAGGAGATTGCATCCTTTAGAAAGACTATTTTACATGTGGGAAAGTGAGAGACAAAAGGCAGAAGGACTTGTTCAAGATCATATAACAAAATCATTTTTGAGTCCATCTAGTCTATTGACCACAGTAAGAATAAAATGAAAAAGTGATAACAAAAGAAATGCTAAACAGCTTGGTTCCTGATGGTATGCATGTGGAAAAGGTGGAAGGAGTAGAGGAACAGCTAGGAATCAGGAATAATCAACAAGAACTATTAGCTTCACTTGTTTGTATGGTTGGAAATCAATGTGGAAACAAAATTGATGAGAAAATAAAGATAATTTTATAAAACATATTCAATAAGCTGTTAATGGAAAGAACTAGGCAAAATTAACTTCTTGTAAGAGATAGTAGAAGCCAGTGAATGTTTTCCTGTCAAGCGGAGGAGGCCAAATGAAGTGAAGAGGAGAGAGTTGTTAAATAGAATTAATTGAGGATTCCCAGTATACTGTATCAGGGAGGAGGAGAAAATAGAAGGAAGTGTGATCACTCCCCTGGTGCAGGTAGCATGGACAGGGCAGAGCAGGGATGGCCACTGAAAAGTAACAGCGTAACCTCTTTCCTTCTGCAATAAGAAGCAACGGGAAAGGAATATAGAGATACCTGAGAGACTGTGTCACAGTGTCACAGATTTAGGATCTGAGATCAGTTTCTTTCCTACCAGTTGTATTACGTTAGGCAACGGGCTTACCTTTCCAAATTTCAGAATACTAGTAGCACCTATCTGTTGGTTATTGTAAAGAATAAATAAGATAAATAACCTAAAGCCTTAGCACAATATCTGGCAAGTTGCAATCCAATAAATGATCTTATTATTGTTATCTTGGGTATCTTATTTTCTGGAGATGTACTTATGCATTTCTCTGTTCAAAATAGTATATTATTGCTTTCCTTTGCTCTCGTGGCTCTTCTGAGGAAGTTAATATCTGGAAACCATTTGCCTTTTAATGAGGATCTTCAAGTCAAGGGGAGAAAATGGGGAAGAAAAGAAGATGGCTTTACTGCTCCTCAAATATAATCACTAAATGAACATATATTATGTATGTTTTTGATTAAGCTGATTGCTTTCTGTACCATACTCAATAGTTTGGATTGGAAAAGTCCACCCAAAGCCCATGTGCTTAGAGTCTTGGTCCCCAACTTGTGGTGCTACTGGAAGGAGATAAACCTTTAGGAGGCAGGGCCTACTGGGAGGAAATTAGGTCATTGGAGTTGTGCCCTTAAAGGGAATATTGAAATCCTGGCTACTTCTTCTCATTTTTCCTTCCCAGCTACCACCACATGAGCAGAACTCTTCTGCCATAAGTTTCTGTCCTGGTATACTGTGCCATGATAGGTCCAAAGCATCAAGCCCAAGTGACCATGGACTCAACCTGCTGAAACCATGAGTCAAAATAAATGTTTTCTCCAATTAAGTTGATTGTTTAAGATATTTTATCACAGTAAGAGAAATCTAACTGACGTGCCACATTTCAATAGGATTTATGAAATCTTTCCTAATTAGTCTTATCTAGTTAGACCTATATAATAACAGGTTTAGCTTTAAATAGTTTCTAAATCCCTTAAAGTCATATTCTGCTTGTTACTTGAATTTCACTACAGCATGGGAATAAACTGCAATTTTGGGGTACAGAGCAGAAGACCTGTCATATCTCTTATTGTTCCTGGTTTGCACTTCTGGAGAAGCATGTTCTCAGGAGCCTAAACTTGTGCAATATGCCTATGCTATGCTGGTAGAATTCTCTGAAGATTATTGTTTTACAAAAGGAATGACTAAATCAAAATTTGGTGTTTTCCAGGTTCTGAGTTAGCATTAAATCCACTCCAGAGATTACTTACGAGAAAATACTTGCCAAAATCAGTGAATATATTTTGAACATAAGCCCTAAGCACTTTTTATAGTATTAATTCACTGACATAAACATATTTTATTTAAAAATCTTGTATTTGTTCTAAGATGGCAAATATACAATAGATGATCTATTTCATATTGTGGGACTTCAAGCCATTTTCCTACAAGGTTCTGGAAAAGATTTTAAAAATGAAATAAGATTAACTTAAAAGTGTATTCTTTTAGGGCCTAAATAATTGATAGGCAATTGATTATCTATTCACTTATAATGGCAGAGAATCTGAGCACAAGTATTTAGAAATTTCCATAGAAATGGCAAAGATCTCAGAACTAAAACATTGAATTGTATATCTTCATGTTTCTCATTTCTTTTGCAGGAGCCGAATTCAGGAGCCAGAAAATTCTACAAATTATGATGTTTCCTAAAACAAATTAATCTGCTTCCCTGCGTCTTGGGGCAGTGTTTTGCAATTAAGGCAAGTGAAAACAGAAAGGATTTGGCACAGTCACTACCTAGCACCATGTGGGGATGGTGTGTTTGATGAATAGGCAAACACCTGGTTCACATCAGTAAGTAGATCTGTAGTCATGACTGTCTCCATGATTCTGCAAATACAACAGGTTTAAACTCAAACATGGAATGCATCTTGGTCCTTAGTGGTAACAGATCAGTTGTCATCAAAGACAAAATTCGTATTTTGCAAGGCAAGATGCGTCTCCCCTGATGCACAGGAATCCAAATGCATTTCTTAAAATATTAATTTCTTGATTTGGTATGTTCTCGCTTGCAAAATAAAATCATTCAAGACTAACTTAAGATCAAAGTTTTCTTTCCAAAAATAAAAAAAAAATTATTCTTTTTCATGAGGTAATATTAACTAAGAAACTAAAACATTTTTGTATGCATTTTTTATGTTTGGCTTATTAAAACTAAATTATCTCTCTAATCAGCAGCTTCTTAAATTTGACAGATCTAAGTCTCCATTGGTTACCTTATTTAAATAAATAAACCTGATTTTATCTTTAAACTACTTATTTTTCTTTGTGTTTTTGAAAATAACAATAACTTTTTTCAGCCAGGGTGGTAATATTATCACCAAATTTCTTCATTTTCTAGATGTTTGGATTGGAAGATCATTGTGGGTCTGGTTCATGTGGTGCAGAGTCTGAGTTGGAGGTTAGGATCGAGAAAGTTTGTTAGGGAGTGTTTAGGGCCCAACACTATTTGTGGAGGGAAAGGAAGCACAGCTGGGCAGGGGGTTTTGGCAAGCTACCTTGCAGTCTCAACAAAACTTCAGCCAAGTCTGTGGAAGCTCTGATATGGGATGACCTTTCAGAGAAGCTCTAGATTGGGATGATTTTAGTATCAGGTTGATATTCTCCTGGAATATTCCCAAGAAGTAGGCATGGCCTACTTCAGCACATGGTAATTGCTGGATAGGTCTAATAGTTAAGGTCTGGAACCTGGCTTTATGTCCAGAATCTAGAAGAATAGGACCTCCCCACGGAGCGGGAGTGGTGGGGGGGCAATCTGTATAAAGTCTCCTGGTGTCCAGTATGAAGTTAATACCATCCAAAAATAAATAAATATGGTGCCTAAAGGATCTCCAATTCTGAAATTATCTTAGAAAAATAAGTCGAGTAAAGTTTATGTAAGAAAAGTATAAATTGCTGAAATCATAATAATTGTTAAGGTTAGTATGTAGTCTATCACTTTAAGAGTTTTATAATCTTGATTTCTTTTCTACTCATCTGCTGACTTTTTTTAAGCAAAGATTTTGGGAGCAAAATTTTAGGAAGATAACAATAGTCTTTGGAGATGACTGTTTAAATGTAGTTTTAGAACTTATCAGCTATCCATCTTGGACAATAGTGTCTTGGACACTATTACCTTATCTGTGCAACAATCATTGGGGGGAAATTGAGATGGATTTCCCTCCCTCCCTCCCTCCCTCCCTCCCTCCCTCTCTCTCTCTCTCTCTCTCTTTCTTTCTTTCTTTCTTTCTTTCTTTCTTTCTTTCTGGTATTGAGCCCAGTTCTTGCCCATGCTACGCAAGTGTTCTATCACTGACTTATACTCCAGCCTCTCAAATGGCATTTTTAGTAGGATCTACCTAAATACCTTTAATTTAGAGGTAGTGAGTGTTAGTTGCATTAGTTCTTAATATCAATAACTTAACGAACTTTGTATTCTTTTCTTAACTTAGACACTATTCTTTTTTGCTGGTAAAAAAAATTATCTTCGATGAGGGTGATGTATCTAAGAACAAATTGCAGTCAAAATGTAGGAGGATCAATTAACGTTGCTAGACTGTTGACTTTTATCACACAGAAGAACTAATTTTCTAACTGGTTGAAAAGACAATAACGTTTGTAGCTGAAAATATGGTTATTTTGTTAATCTTTTTAATGGTCATTGCTTTGTTACCTATCATGGTTTAAACAAGTAAATTCTCAAAGATTCACAAAGCTAAAATTTATTTCAAAATTATTTACCAAACTAAACCTTGTCTCAAAAGAAAGATTGTTGGCATGTATTTTTAACTGCTCTCACTCTCTTCAAGAGGTAATAAGCATTAAAATGGATAGTAGTACTCCACTAAGAATGAAGACGGGTGGTTTTTATCTTTAGATGTGGGAGACTCCATCTTCTTCTTCTTCTTCTTCTTTTTTTTTTATCTCTGACCCTTAATTCCCTCTTGCCATTCTTTGACTGAGCAATATGATCACTCTGTCCCTTATTTTCCAAAATTTACTCGTCTGTCCTTTATTTCTCAATATCACCTTTTCCCGCACTTTTCCCCTCAATATGCTTCTTGAGCTTGAGTCAAGCTATTGAGTTGGGAAAGTGAAGCCCCTAGAGGGCACTTAATGGGTAATGTTGGAGAGAGGTGTATGCATACTCGTTCAGCAGTCCATCAAGGAAATTTATGAGAGAGGAAACCAGAGCAAGGGCAGGATGATGTGAAGTCTTGCATGAAATGTTGAGGAATTGAGATTTTCTGTGTGATGGAAAACAGTTAAAGAATGTTAAACAGGGAAGTGATTAAATGAACAACAAGGACAATTAAAACTATTTTCTTCAAAGTTCTGATATCCAAAGTACTCATTAGGTACAAATTTTCTGTTAGTAAACTCCCAACTCTATACATGATGCTGACATGGTCGGATTGATGTTTCCTTAATCCTAGGGACACACTCTTCCACGTTTGCTATAAATGTTTCACTTAAACACACACTGAAGCTCCACCAGGTGACATTTAGGAGTCTTCCTAAAACACCAATAACTTCCATTTGCTGAAGTCACAGCTGCTGAAGATGATGTGACTATTTTACTGAAAAGAAAAATTCAATTTCTTCCCCATGCCATTCAGTTTTCTCTATTTTTAACTAGAACTGCATTCAATATATTGCTAACCATTTCCACAGACATATGACATTCATACTCCTCTCTCAATAGGATGAAAGCTAGCTCATTTCTCTCTCTGCTAGCTTTACCACTTACTCCCTTCTGCTACATTCCACTTTCAATCCATCCTAGAGCCTGTGCCTACTTCAAAATGAATCTCAAATATTTAAATTTTCCACATTCCTTGTTATTATTCAGGTCCCCATCATTTAAATTCTGAACTGTTAAAATGGTCCCTTTCCTTTGACATACTAAGTTCTCATCTCTCCAATGCACACTGCTGTCATAATTCTCTTCCTAAATTGCAGAGTTGCTCATCTCCCTCTCCTGGAGAGCCTTCTGCTGTCCCACGGGGTCAAGTCCAAAGTTGTTAGTGTTCAAAGTCAGTCACAATCTGTCCACATTCCTCCTTCAGTGAGGTCTCAGGAAAGGAACGCTGGTCCATTTAGGAGCAAATTTGCTAACGAGAGTGTAATTGTTTTAAAAAGTCCTGAATAAAGGAGAAAAAGTCAAAATCATTCTTTCTTAAACTTTTTTGTTTGTTTGTTTGTTTTTTAATTCTTGGGTAGAAGGAAGGATTGACAAACTGGTGCTAGACAAAGGGGTCCCTTAAGATACACCAAGTTTAGGATTCAGGGAGCAGTCACTGTCTAATGCCTGAAATATTCAGTGGAGCAGACGAAAAAGCAGCTGCTTTGAAATGGATGATGGCAGACTGACAAGACATGCTTTGATGGGCAGCAGTGATCCTCATATGAATTATAAAGGCAAGACCAGTGCTCATCCAGTCACCAGAACTCCAGGAAAAAAAATGTTTTAGAGACACCCATATGAATTCATATATAAAAATACAATGAGTATTTTCATAACTGAATTAACAGTTTGCAATCTGGAATTTATGCCTGACCTCATCTCCCCTGGTATATTCTTCTTCTCTCCTAGGAACTATTCAACCTTTCCCACATCAGAGTATTTGTTTATTAGTGCCTATATTCTCTTCTGGGCTCTTGTACAATTATTTCTCATCATAAAATTCTTATTCTTTCTTGCAAATCAAAAATTTAAAGACTTTTGAGAACCAATGAAGCCAGTGCCTTCATTCTTCATGGTAGATAGCAGTAGCCATAGGTAACTTTGATTTGGAAGAGAGCCAGAAATTCTCCTCTATATTAAGATTTTAAATGAACACAGGTCTCAGACCAAATTCTGTCCCTGCCATACATTAAAAAAAAATACATATTAGCAAGTAGTTATAAAATCTTATGTGTATAACCTACTCTGTGAGTTTAGAATCTGACCACAACCTTACAAGTAAAGTTGACTCAAGACAAATAAAGGATGCTTTGGTGGCATCCTTCTTTTTCAGCAGCACTGGACCTCCAGAAAGCCATCACACCAGAGAAAGGAGCAAGCCCTGAACACTGGAGTATCCTCATACTCAGTTCACTCCAGGGAGGAGAGTAGCTATAAATGCATTTAGTTAATCCACATATTCTCAGCCATATGCTGGTAAACTAAACTTCCCCAATGCAAACTCTTTCCTGAAATGTACTACTTTGTTTAGTAAGACATGTAATATTCACTGAGACGTGGATAACAAAGCACCAGTAGTAACCATCTCTGAAGCATTTGGCCACAGCTCTGACTGACCACCTCTGGAGCATTGGCTCCTGCTTAAGGTATCCATATTTATCATATTTATGTCACTCTGTCTGCATGATGTACTTTAAAGCAAATTATAGACATCAGAACAATTCAGGTCATATCTGGTATAGAAAAAGCATATCCAGTGATTAGCAATGCCAGAAAAATTAATTCCAGAGATAACCCTACAAATTCCCAACCACCAAAATTCTTGGAAATCAGACAAATCCGGATTACATCTCTGCTTCATCACTTGGGTCCTGAATGACCTGAGGCACATTATTTAACTTTACTGATCCTCTCTTTCCTCACCTCTAATTTAGGGTAAAATTTAGGCCTGTAGCTATTCTGTAAACATAATGTCCAGTGTGTGCCACAGCTGGCTCAGGGAAGCTTACAAGTCTAGTGGTAAATTTTCAGGCATTTTATGAGACAGTTGTTAACAGAGAAAGGAGCATTTGAAAAAAGTTAAATGATGCAAATTTTCAATTAATACATTGTACAAAAAACAGGCAAGAAATACTTAAAACTTATGAGTATTAGTTTACCACATTTCACTATTTTCACATTACTGTGTCTAAGGTATAACAATGTGCAACTGCACATCTTTTCCCAACTCTGTTTTCAGTCACATCTGGTAGCTTAAGTAGCTTGAAATCAGACATGGTGTCAGTGTTTACATCATGGAAATCAGCAAGTAATAGAATTCAAAGCTTGACTTATCATCTCTGTTTAGTCCAGAAAAAAATCAATGAACCAAATAAAGCAATGAAGAAAATGTCAACAATGTGAATTAAACTTTAAAGTATGTCATGTTAGTAATTTTTAATTAGTGAATAAGAACAAAAATTCCAGCGTGCAAAAGTACATTAAGATTCTATAGAGAAGATACCCACAACATAACAAACAACTGTTGGTCCAACGTATAACATGGTTGTTACTTTCATTTCATTGTTGACTTTAATGAGAAAATTAATTAACATTTATATTATAACCATACTCATGCTTAATTACAAACACAAGTTGTCTATAGTCACAATAGTTCAACAAAAATTGAGCTGGGGATGTAGCTCTGGGGTAGGGTGCGCACTTGCAAAAACTGGATACAACCCCCAGCAACAAAAAACAAAAACAAAAACAAAAAATAAAACCGGATTTATGAAAGCATTCTGTGAGAATCTATCATCTATATGGACACTGCAAAAAAAACATTAATTTATTATTTGTAAATTAGGTGCTATACATGTTTATATCATTAAACTTTAAATTGAAATCATACATATATGTATATATATTATACATGAGTGTGTATATATGTATCCATATATATTATATTTAGAGAATTGTTAAAAATTTACCCACGCTCATTTGCATATATTCTTCTATGAAGTCCTCACCCAAATGAAACATCTTTTATGAAGTCTCTTGGATCTTGCAGAAATCAAAATTAAATGTACTTTTTCTCTCTTGTAACAAGTTGGGACCTATATAAAGTACTTTTCTACCTTTAAGGATAATGAGTTATGTATATATTATATCTTCTCACCAGTCTATGTTATAAACTCATAGAAGAAAAAATGTTATGTGTCTTAATTTTAGCATGACCCATAGCATCTATCGTATAGATTATTAGGAAATATTCATCAAGAAATTAAATATTTTACCATGTTTAATTTATGTTGTAGTATAAAAATAGTTTATTTTTCCTTTTTCCAGTTGAGCTTGGGAAGTTCTCCCATCTCTCATTTGTAGATTAATTGACAATACAAATACATTAGAGGGCAAAGACTTGAATTAATATTTATATTTTACCAGATTAGTGATTAGTATCATATTGATAAATCTTGAGTTTGCTTTTCATAAGGAAAAAAACTTTCTTCCTCTTCAAAGTAGACAAAACAGGTTTGTTCTAGGATAAAACTATTGTTCACAGGGCTGAGATTGTGACTCAGTGGTAGAGCGCTTGCCTTGCATGTGTGAGGTGCTGGGTTCAATCCTCAGCATCACATAAAAATAAATAAAATATTGTGTCCATCTACAACTAAAAAAATTTTTTTAAAGAATTGACTCATAATATTATTGTTAATACTTTCATGTGCTTATTGTGTTTTCAGTGTTCTATGTGTAATATTCATCTAGTCCTCATCACATCTCTGTGAGTTAGGTAGTGTATTTATAAGTGTTTAAAGATGAGGAAAAAGTATTAAATCATTTAAATCACTTTTCTGACATCTTAGCCCTAGCAAATAACTGAGTTAAAATCTGAACCCAAGAAGTCTAACCTGAGAATTAAATTTGCCAAAATAGCTGGGCTCAGTGGTGCATACCTGTGATCCCAGTGGCTTGGGAGGCTGAGGCAGGAGGATTGCAAGTTCAAAGTAACCTCAGCAATTTAGTGAGCCCCTATGGATTTATTGAGACCCTGTATAAAAAAAATTTTTTTAATGGGCACCCCTGGGTTCAATCCCTGATACAAAAAAAAAGTTGCCAAAGTACATGTGAATTCCAAGGAAGAGACATTTTTGAAAGAAAAACAAACTTTCTTTTTCCACTTTAAAAGACAGAGCCTAAAGAAATCAGAACACATAGTCCAACCATAAGTATAAAAATGGGAAGAATTCATGAAAATAAAAGGTAGGTTTCTTCCTGTACTAGGCTTCCCCAGAACAACACAACCTCTCTCTATATATACATACACACACACACACACACACACACACACACACACACATACACACGCATGGTGTGCTCATACACATACAATAAACAGCATATATGAACATATATAAGGCATTATATATTGTATAATATACATATAAATAATTGTAAAAGAGAATTTATTTGATTGGCATACACAATTGGAGGCTATCCGACAATGATCTTCTGCAGGCTGGAGAGCTAGAGAAAATAATAGGTGCTTAATCCAGAACAATAGGGACCAACAGTGCAGCCCCAGTCTAAGGCTGAAGACCTGAAAGCCCCTGGGACAGCTGCTGGGGCAAGTTTGTTTTCAAAGGCTTAAGCATCTGAGTCTGATGGCCTAGATGATTGCAGCAGCAAAAGCCACACCCTCAAGTGTGGGCATGCAAGCTTCCCCCTTGTGCTTTTTTGTTCCATCTGGGACCCCAGGCTATTGGATGGTGCTGCTCATGTTCAGGGGGTCTTCCTCACTCAGTTCTCTGACCACAAGCCAATCTTCTCTGGAAATATCCTCACAGACACATACAGACATACTTTGGTGTTTTACCCAGTTTCGAAGCACCCCTTAATCTGGTCAGATTGACAATCAAGATTAATCATCACAAAAAGAATATAACATTATACTGGCTAGGGGAGGAAATGAGAACAAGTGAAAAGCTAACCACTCTAGGGTTATCTATTGGTGTGGTCCCTGCCTCCAGAATGATGCTGTCCTGGATAGCTCTGGCCTGGTTGGTAGACTAGGAGGAATAGATCTATTCTCCAGATAGATTTAGGTGGGACACAGTACATAATGGAGCTATGTTTTGCTCTGAGGGAAAATACACTTCCTAAAGAAGTCTCCAACAGAGTTCAGTTCACAGTTGCAGGTAAAAATGGCCGCCTAGATGGTCTAAAGCAGAGGGGATCTGAGAGCTCCATGAGATTCTGGGGTCTCTGTGGCTAAGAAAGAGCAACAGTTTCCCATAACTTAGATACTGGTCACAGCGATCATGATGAAGGGGCACTATAAACAGACTTGACATTGATACTGAAACTGTTGTTCAAAGACTTAACAGAAGAAATGGGAGTGCCACAAAGGCAATTTGGTGGTAAAAACTACTTTATTTAAATTCTGAGTTAACTGATTTTTAAGTTGGATTTATGGAGTAGC
The DNA here is from genome assembly GCA_004024805.1 of Geosciurus inauris. Taxonomy (NCBI): domain Eukaryota; kingdom Metazoa; phylum Chordata; class Mammalia; order Rodentia; family Sciuridae; genus Geosciurus; species Geosciurus inauris. Next base: position 56,323 of record PVHX01006713.1, read on the forward strand.
TTCTGATGTTGCTAAGTTTATCTGGGGGTTGATTATACATATTTTTATGCATTAGAGAGAGTAAGGTTTTAGAGAATGTAGTAAATTAAAATTTAGAAGTAATTTAGGATTCTTGCAAAGTAGAATTAGAAACTGTGACATTTTAACTAGTTATACATTTTCCTCAGACAGTATATATGTGAAAACATTTTACAGTGTGAAAATATAAGAGAATTAATATCTTAGTGAAAATGTATTCATTGAATTCCTAAGTGCATATTTATTTATTATCTGTGTGCACACATTCATCTACTCTGATAACTAATAATTTATTTATCTATTTATTTGTTTGTTTGCTGGAATGTATTGCTTATTTTCTGAAGATGCCATAGTAGTTAAGTATGCAGAGTAAGGGTCAAAATTCCTAGGGTTTAAATCCTAACTCAGCTTCACATTACATGTATGACCTTGAATGAGTTACTTAAAATCTGAGATACAAACTTCAAACCCTCAAAGGGTTGTTGGGGAAGTCAAATGTATTAATAGGTTTAAAACACATAAACAATGTGTGTATAACCTTGTACATGCTCAGAAACATTAGCTGTGATTTATTTATTTTTTCATATGACAGTCACTTTAGTGAATTGTCACATTCAACTTTATTTCCTTGTTTTCATTTTGGTGGCCCAGGATAGGCAACCGTCGACAGTGACCATGATCTGTGTTCTTTGGGTTCCTCTGGGGTCTGGAGTATCACAATTGGAAGAGAAGTTGGGGCTCTTCTTGGGAGCAGTTTTTTCTACCATACCCAATCTCACAAGATCTCACTCTGTATACTCTTATTATCACTTTGTTTATTTTTTACACATTTTATTGGGAAAGCAATCTTTGAAAACAGTAGAAGAACAATTCACTCAGGAATAGTATTTCCTAAGAGGTCACCTTTAATGAAAATTGTCATTAAATGAAAAAGTGTGTGTTGGAGAATAGAAGTCATAGAACACCCTCAGTCAGGACACCTCCAAACTCCTGTGTTCATTTTAGTTGACATCACGGATAGTATCAAATTTTATTTCTTGATGTTTTCCGGCTTCCATATAGTAGATAGCTGCTTTTAAAGAATGATTTTGCTGCTAATGCTTGGAAGTCATGAATCTATTGTCTAATGTCCTCATTTTAGATTTTTTTTAGAGATGTGCCTTTTGTTCTTTGTACAGACCTTTGTGATTTTTTTGTTTTGTTTTGCATTTGGCAAATATTTATTTTTGCATTTGAAAGAGTGAATTTTCAGCACTTGGGCAATTGCTTTGGATTATCAACATGTCACTTTCTAATGGTTCTGGTCTCAGGAATGACTTTAAAGAGAGAGCAGCAAAAAACAAAAACAAACAATATGTGCTATAAATAATGCTTTTAAGAGAACAGACAGCCATAGCTTTTATGTAGTCCATTAGTACTACAGGTTAAAAAAGAGAGATCAATACCTAGAGTTTCTCATTCTTGAATTTTGTAGGTATTGAGTTATCAAAAGAGAACTGATTAAAACTTGAATCTAAATTGAAGTCAAAATTAAAAACGTCAATCTGGATTTAAGTTCTCTGAAGTTGGCAAGTAGAGTTTCATTTCTTCTTCTTTTTTTGGATAAGGTTTCAGAATAGTTAGAAAAATGTTGTTATGAATTTTTGTCACGCATCTTACAAAATAATTACAAATGTGAAGTGAAAGGTACATGGAATTAGTCTAGTGGTCTCTTATTCTCTTTTCTTATTGAAAAACTTTAAAAGTCAATTCAAAGACTTTTAGGGAATGAATTTTGAGATAAAATATATATTTTTAAAACATTTTGAAATAGACCAATATTAACCATTAATTTTTCTAAAGTTAAAAGGAGTTGCTTTGATCTCAAAGTCTTTGAGAATTTAAAGTTATTCAAAGATAAAAAGAGAAGGTTGAAATATAATTGAGATTCTAGATTTAGTAGTATATATCTTATGTTTTCTTTTAATATTTGATATTCTGCTTTTTCAGTGAAGCATAACTTTTAAAAATATTTTCTACCAAATAGACACTGTTTTCCTTAATTTTTCCATAGGAGAAATAGTCCTTACATAAGCTGACACTGAAAAAAATTCTGAAAATATAAGGAAATAGAGACACAGTTTCATGGGAAGTCTAAATAGTCTTTAAAATCATGGTGTAGTTTAATGAAGTCATTTACCTTCATTACACCACTTTCACCTTCTTTTGAGAAAGAAAACTTGAAATTGCTTTTTTCATTGGGATAGTTTATATTTTTTTGGGGGGGAGAACTATCTCTAAAGGCAGATCTTGGGGTCCCAGTTTCATGTTTATTAAAGATGCTTCTGATGATTTTATTCTGCCCGTATTTCCACAATTATGAAACAAGCCTAAAACAACTCTGCACTAGAAGCTATTTAGCTTATTGATATCTGATTGATTTCAGGCCATTATATATCACCCTGAAACTTGACAGTTTCGAAGAAACTTGTCATACAATCTACTATGGTACTGGTACACAAATCTGGAGAAACACTAGGGGTACTAAACCATGTGAAATAATCTAATGGTGGTCACTTGAGTAAAATGATGACTTGAATGACTTCTTAAATTTCTAATGTCCATAATGCCCTAATTGCATTGCTGAGTTTTAAAAAATTCACAATGTGTAGAAGGCATCATTATTGTTATTTGCATATGCATATTCATTTCAGAAATATAGCTTTTACCACGAAATTTCAATTCTTACCATAATGTACATTCCTTCTGTCAGGTTTTGCTAACTCTCCAAGGCATCTAAGAACTTGAAGTTTAGTGGGAGGAAATGATTCTCCATAAAATTCTATAGCTGTTTCAGCAATGGAAAACATACATGCATCTCAAATAGTGAAAATGGAAAGACAATATGATTGCATGGTCTCAGTTATTGAGCAATAATTTTTTCCCAACTGGTTTTATTCTGCTTTAACTAGAAATTTCAGTATGATCAAGCTTTCTTGGATAAAAGCTGGAGACAATAGCTCAGAATACTCAAAATTTATTTTCTTGTCTTGCTTCCTTGAAAGTTCTCTTCTTGTACCACTTTTTTAATCTTAAGTTGGTATATTATCCTATCCCATTGTTTTTCAATTAATGGAGGAGGGAAGAAGAAATGGGCAAGTCCTCAAGGGTTTATTTTGGAACTTGAATGAATGTTTTCATTGTGGAAGTAAAAATATGTATATGATATTTAGTGCAAAGAGTCTTGGGAATCTTCATGTCCTGTAATGTAGAATGGTACTGAACTCAAGTGATTGCCTCCTTAATTGCAATATTTTTGTTCTTTTGCTCATCTCTGAAAATTTCCATTGGCTATTCATATTGATGAAAAATCAGCTTATGATTATCTAAGCCTAGAACCTTATATATGTGTATATATGTGCACATATATACACATACACAACTATGAAAATTTTTGTATGATTTAATGTATTCTGAGTTTTTCAAGACTGCATTGTCATGAATATGGAAGGATTAATTAACTTTATTTAAACTCCTAATAGGAGTTGCTTACTATTTTGGAAAGTCAGATGGCAATATCATTGGTGGGATTAAAAATATTTCAAACATGTTCATATTAATCTGCATTGTAACTGTCATATTAATACTTATTTCAAAATGTCAAAAAAGTATAAATATATACTTTATATTTTCTCGAATTCAAACTATTTTTTACAGGTCTTAAATATGGTATAGTCTCTGGAGTATAGTATATTCTCCAGAGCTGGGTTGAAACATTGGTCTATAGAATTACAAATTATTTTATTGTGAGAAAACTTTCTTTTATTTTTGACATATGATAGACTCTGAGATTTTCATTGATTTTAAAGTAAATTATACCTGATAGAATAATTATATTATTTACAAATTTCATTTTAATAGAGCAAAATTAAAGGGACATTACAAAATATTTATTATTACTTTTTAAATTTATTTAACTTTTTCCCAGAAATAATTGAGTAAAATAATCTGAATGATACTTGGCATCCCTGATTTTTTTTTTTTTGGTCCAATATATATCAGATAGACATGGGGTCTTGTGAGGTAAAATATTGGTCTAAATATTATTGTGTTAGAATAAGTGTATACATGATTTAAAAGGCATAGAAGTTTGTGTTAGTCAGCTTTGCCTCATTATGACAAAATGCCTGAAATAATCAACTTATAGGAGGAAAGATTTATTTTTGCTTACAGTTTCAGAGGCTTCAATCCATGGTCACTTGGCCCCGTTGCCTTTGGGCCTGTAGCCAGGCAGAACACCATAGTGGGAAGCATGTGGTGGAGCAAAATTGCTCAGCTCATGGCATCCAGGAAGCAAAGGGAGAAAGAGAGGCCAGGTCCCAATATCCCCTTCAGAGGTGAGCTCCCATATGATAGGAAGACTTCACAGTAGGTCTACATGCTGAAGATTCCACTTCCTCCCAAACCTTTAACACATGGGCCTTTAGTGGACACTTATCCAAACCACAGCAAAGTTCAAAGTGCAGGAAATAAGTAAGTTTCCCTGAGATCTACTGTCAGTATGCTGAAAGATTACTGTAGCTAGGCATCTACATTCCTAGTTTCCTGGTTCCAAGATTTTTCAAAGAAGTTGGATATTGGGAAGGTGAGTGTAGTATTTATTTTCAGGTTATTAACTTTGTAAAGGAATATTAAATCATTTTACATTTCAGTGTCCTTTTAATGTAGTGTTGACCAAAGGTAGAAGTTTGAATCAGACAATCTTCTAAGATCTAGGTTCTAGTCCTGACTTTCCCCTTTTATTATTACCAGTGATCATTGGCAATTCACCCCTTACATCCAAATTTTTCACATGTAACTTATTTATCTTTCTTACAGGTTATTATTAAAAGCAAACCACAAAATAAATACAAGCCGGGCGCGGTGGCGCAAGCCTGTAATCCCAGCACTTAGGGAGGCTGAGACAGGAAAATCGCGGGTTCAAAGCCAGCCTCAGCAACGGGGAGGTGTGGCACTAAGCAACTCGGTGAGATCCTGTATCTACATAAAAATACAAAATAGGGCTGGGGATGCAGCTTGGCGGTCGAATGCTCCTAAGTTCAATCTCCAATACCAAAAAAAATAAAAATAAATAAATAAATACAAAAGCACTTTTTAAACATAATATGTTATTCAAGTATGCAAATACTTTTTTTGATTCAGGAGCCAATATACTGTACTTGCTTGTTTAATAATAGATCTACATATTAGATCCTTGTATTTTTATTATATGTGTACTTAAAAATACATCTCCTATAAACTGCCATCCTAAATAAGCGATACACTTAAATGAGGTTTAAAGTAAAAGGAAACCAAATAAAATAAAAGTATCTGACTTCATTTAAAGGAGTATCAATTTTAGACTTTTAAGGGGAAAAGATATTTTACCCAATAATTTTATAGGGAACTTCACTCTTATTTGTATGTTAGGAAAATAGAAAGAAACTCTTCAAACCTATTAGTTAAAATTTATTATTTGAGAGTCTTCATATAGACTTCTGGTAACCTAGAGGAAAATAAAAATTTTGATTTTATAAGCTTGATGGTCCTACAGAAAATGAAAAGAAGATTAGCTCTTCTTTTTCTCTATAACAATAATTTGAAAGAGCTTTAATGTAGTTAATTATAAAATTTAAGCAACATGATACCTTTAAAATTTTCAATGATATACTAAGGAAAATACATTTCAATAGGTTAGACAGAAAATGAACAACAAAGAATTTGTGTATAGACACAAAATTAATTTATATTATTATACAAACATAAAATTATAAACTTCACCACTCAAATGGAAAGGGTACCAATTACATATGAATAAAATTATTAGGTAAGATAAACAATGGCAAATTCTTGTGTAATAAAACTCTGACATGACATAAGAAAAAAAGGATGAAAATAATACAGCCAAATTAAAATTAAAGTAAAAAATAACAAGAATTATAAATATCAATGTGTAACAGACAAAGATAAATTGATAAAAGTGAAATTGAGTATAGCAGAAGTTTGAGATTAACCTATTTCAAAGTTAGGGCTCTAATAAAGATGCAGCAGAGCACTACATCTTGGTTGGCAAAGTATGGATAGATGCAATTGAGACCCTTGACCTCTCAGCTTCTCATCAACCCTTTGGATCTATATAAATGATCCATTTCTCCTGATTAGGAGACAGTGTCCATCCATGTTGCTCAAAGACCAGGCATAGACTTATGTGAGGCAAGTGTCTTATAAGATATTAGTTATTCCACCCAACCTCTATATCTTTATTCCCACCTGACAACCAAGAAATAATAAGGGCCAGATTTCAATGTAGTCAAATCACAGAAGTGTAAGTCCTGCTAAAGAGGATGATGGAGTATACACCAAAGAAACACTAAGATCTGACTAATAAATAACAGAAGTCCAGAGACTCTGAATTGGATGGAATTCTGAGAGTGCTAAATTAAGGTGGATGTAATGTAAAGCTGGGGGACATAGAGGATATATACCACATAAGACTTAATGCCTGCTAAAGATTTGAGGAAAATGTGCTTCCCAGCTGCTGGGATGACTGTTGGGAATCTGGAAATAAGTGATGACCCAGAATTCCCATGACAGTGCATGGAGAAAGGGATTAAAGGGCTCAGAAGAGTGGGCATGCTAAAGTAGATGCACTATGTAAGGCTGGAACACCTTCCAATCAACTTTTTCCATGGGAGACCCTAGAGGATTTTTTTTTTTAAACCAAGGGATGAAGAATATACTGGTGAGAGGTTGATTTAGCTACTACCGCTCAATAACTGCTATATGTCAGGTTTCATTATGGAACAATTCCATTTATAGTACCGGATTTCTGTTGTGGTTATTACTATTCTGCCAGAATATCAATGATTTAAGCAATCATTTTAGTATGCTTGTCTCTCTGTTCCACCACATCTGGAGCCTCAGATGGGTAGACTCAAGGGCTTGAAGTATTTCAATAGCTGTAACTAGAATTATAAGAAAGGTCAATCACCAACTTGCCTGGTCCAGAAGTGGAATGACTTGAAGACTAGGATCTCTGGGCATTCTCATATGGGTTTCCCACATGGCTTCCTTCTTACAACATGGTGACTTCTCAGTAGTCAGTTTTATGGTGACTCAGATTTCAAAAGGTGCCTCAGTGATCAATCTGGAAGGTATATCACCTTTTTCTTTTTGACTTAAATTTTGAAGTCATACTTTGGAATGTATTATTTAAATATTTCTCTTAACTTGTATTAATTATGTATAAATGAAGTTCAGTGTGATCTTTCCATACATGCAACACGAACCAGTCAAATCCAGTTTTCCTTTATCCTCTTACCCCTTCCCAATCTCTAGTAATTATTATTTACATTAATGTTGATTTAAGAAATGTTTTCACATACAAAGGAGAGCATGTGGTCTTTGCCTGCCTTATTTCACCTTATATCCTGTGATTCCACCCATTTTTCTGAAAATAGCAGCATTTTGTTCATGTTTATGGCTGAATAATTTTCCATTGAACAGGTATATTTTCTTCATCCACTAAACCATTAATGGACACCTAGGCTGATTCCATATCACAGGTATTGTAAATACTGCAACAATAAACATGGGTGGATAGGTATCTCTTTGGTATGATGTTTTCATTTCCTTTGGATATATAACCAAAAGTGGGATAGCTGGGTCATATGGTAGGTCTATGTTTAGTTTTTTGAGAAACCTCAATACTATTTTCCATAATGGTTGTACTAATTTACTTTACCACCAGTGGTCTACCAGAGTTCCCTTTTCTTCATATCCTCTCCAGCATTTGTTATTTAAAATTTTTTTTGATAATAGCCATTCTAACTGGGATGAACTGATACATCATTATAGATTTGATTTTCATTTCTCTGAGGAATGCATTACTTTTGTTGCATTCTATGGTTACTTCTAAGTCACAAGTCTTATTTGTAAGTTCATAATCCAAATCTTTCAATGAGAATGGGAGAAAAGTCAATATCAAATTAAAATAAGTATGTGGAATGAGAGATATTGTTGTTCTTTGTTTTTTTTTTAACAAATAATTCTGCTATAGGATGACATCAGCATCATTGAGAAGTTCAGTAATGTCTGTTCTTATCTAGACCAGGAATGATGATAGGATGGGCTATTATAGATCTAGGCTCCTTTCCAGAAATACTGATTATAGAATTCCAAAATAATAAAGACCAGGTGGGTGCAGTTACCACTATCAGTGGTGCATGGGAGTGGCAGTCAAGGGTGCTCAGCCTTCATAGAAGTATAGAGAGAATATTCCTAGAAGTAAGAGTAAAGGGCATTCAACTGTACTACTGAATTTGTGTGATTAAGAGAAATCAAGGATGAATAACCTGGAGACTAAAGACAGCTATTCCACTCACAAAAAAAAAGAATCACGATTTCTTACCAGGTTCCATAACTAAGCTAATATTCAGACCTGGAATCTGTTAACTGAAAGGAGAAACCAGATTCCTGTGAGGAAGGACTCTAGATTAATTTTGGCACTCTGGGACCCAAATTGTCAATGTAGCCCTTTTGTTAGAATGGGGGTATATGGCTGCCAAGTAATAAAAGAAATCCTGTCCCAATTCCTATTACCATGGGGCCACTATGTTCCCAAACCTACCATGTAGAAATTGCTCCACGTTATAATGGGCATACTTGGCATACTAGTTAACAGAGACCTGAATTGATTTATTGATCCTTGAAGCAAGCACTACTGTAGTGAGGATGACCAAACAGAACCCTCTAAAACTGCCTCTTTTCTAAAACAGTTAATCAACATTGTATCTTGGAATGTAACAAATGGCAGAGATAAATGTCACGCAAACAAAATGCAGTGTGGTCTCAATTATGTCTCCATTTAATTAACCAGTCTATTCCTTATGGAAATATGATAGACCACTATGGATTACAGTAGAATTCCATTTAACCAGAAAGTAGTAGCCTCAACTGAAGTTGTTGTACTGTAGTGATACCTTTGCTAATGCTGTTTAACAAAAATTCTGACATATGTTATTGGTCATTTGTAGAGCTCTAACCATGGAACACCAAGTGATTACCTCTTGTGGCCAGAAATGCCCATCTTGAGCAAAGATCTGCTGGCCCATCAAGTCATAAGGTCAAACAGGTCCAACATAAGGAAGTGATTCCTCAGTTCTAGGCATGAACAGGACCAGATGGCACAAGTAAACTACATAAGCAATGTTGCAAACCCTCTTCACTATCTCCCTTGTCATCTCTCACTTCTGGCTTCACGTAGAGTTTACGGGGCTATATGACCATATGATAAAGGGAAAAGACCAGCTTTGTTCATTAAAGGTTTGGTCAGGATATCAATGAGAGCTGAAGATGATCAGCTACTCACTACAATCCCATTCAGGGCTGGACTTCAGTAAAAATGATGAGGGGAAATCTTCCCACTGTGAAGAGATCTGAATGGTAGACATAGTTATCTACTTTATGTGAGCAGAAAAACAAACTAGATAAGAATTACATGTACTCAGGGGTACTGGCACCAACTGAACAGGACCCTGGGAAGAGGAAATATTGGGAGGAAGAGTGAAGATCTTGGCAAAAGGCATAATGGAGTTACAGGGGTAGATGTATATTGTCCTGGTATTTTACTGGTATCACCTGGTATTTACTGGTACCAGCCTAAACTGCTTACAGTTACCACTTAGTCCAATAGTCTTTTCAAATGATTAATTTATCAAGTGGATTAATCATGACAAGGTCATGACTCTGATAATCTAATCATTTACCTCGTGCATTAACATGGGAGCTTAGGGAGGTACAAATAAATATCCAAACCATATCACCACTATTGGCAAGCTAGACAGACATTCAGCAGGGCAATAACTGGATCATGTTTGATGAGTGGGAATCCATCCTATTAGGCCCATTCAGAGTCTCCATCTGTATTTCCATCCTTTTCCATATATTTGGTATGTTGGCCCTATGATGGCCAGTGGCAGAGGCTAGGTGGGGTATATTGGCTAAGTAACTCTATCTTCTTGTTGAAGTTCTCTTCCATGATAGATGCTTTACCACTCACTACACAGCAGCTGATACCAGTAAAATACAAGGGCAAGATATTTCTGGTGCACATCTATCCCTATGAAACTATTATGCCTTTTCCCTAGAACCTGGAGGTGAAGCAAATCATCTTGATTAAGATTGACACCTATTCTGAGTTTGCCTGTTTGCACATAGGGTCTTGGCTAAAACCAATATTACAGACTCTTTGATCCACCAACATAAGTCTTCAGATAACAATGTATTGTATTAAGTATGATGGTTTTCTAGGACTTCTATAACAAAATTTCACAGATTGAATAATTTAAGCAGTGATAATTGATTTTCTTATAGCTCTGGGGGCTGGAAGTCATAGGTCAAAGCATTGACAGGTTTGTTGTTGTTTTCCTGAGGCTTCTGCTTTTGATTTGCAAGTGATTATGTGAGCTCTATCTCCTCACACAAGTCTTTTGTGTGTGCATACATACCCACGGTGCCTCTTTGTGGGTGTAAATTTCCTCTTTTTGTAAACACAACAGTCAAACTGTATTATAGCCCATCCAAATGGCCTCATTTTAACTTAATCACATATTTAAAGATCCTGTCTTCACATACAGTAGCATTTTTGATATCTTAGGGGTTAGAGCTTTGTCATGTGGATTTGGAGGAAGGCATAATTAAAACTACAACATCAAGGAATCTACTTGGGAGAAGTACAGCACTGAGAACACAAAGCTATCACATATTGCATCATCTATAACTGACTGGTCTGATAGAGAAATGGAAAAGCCTATTGAAGATGCACTTAGGTCATCAGTTTGGAGATGGCAATCTGAAAGAATCGACAGTATATGATTCTATGTTGCTAGAAGGTAGAACACACAAAATGAAAGTAGTAGTGCTTATGGTACCCTGATTCCTAGTGACTCATACTTAGCTTCCTATCTTGCAACCTTAGGAACTATAGATATAGAAATCCTTGTTCCCAAAAGGGAAACACTTCAGCCAGGGGATGCAGTAAGAATTCCACATGTTCCTCCATTCTTCTCATGACCCCTCTCCCATTATGGATGAGCATCTACTTATCAGAGAGAACATTTGGCCTTTGGTTTATTGGGGATTGGCTTACTTCGCTTAGCATGATATTCTCCAACTCCATTCATTTACCTGCAAATGCCATAATTTTAATCTCTTTTATTGCTGAGTAATATTCCATTGTGTATATATACCACAGCCTCTTTATCCATTCATCTACTGAAAGGCAGGAAAGATGGTGAAATGAGATGGATATCATTGCCCTAGCTTCATGTATGACTGCATATATGCTGTGATTCTACATCACATACAACCAGAGAAATGAAAAGTTGTGCTCCATTTGTGTACAATGAATCAAAATGCATTCTGCTGTCATGTATACCTAAGTAGAATAAATAAATTTAAAAAATGTAATAAAAAAAAGAATTCCACATGTTGCCTGATCACTTCAGGCCCCTCTTGCCAAGAGATCAGCAAGCAAGGAATGAACTATCTTATTGACAGTGATAATTGAATTTGATTACCAGGAGAAAATGGGGCTGCTGCAATATACTTGGAGAATGGAAAAATATACTTGTTGTCAGGCGATACTCTGATGCATCTTTTGGTGTTTCATGCTCCTTTGGAAAGTAAATGTGCAGTAAAGCATACATGGCTTGAGGGTGCTAAGATTTATTGGGAAAGAAGACCAGAATCATCTTTCCAGGAAAGACTTCAAGGAAAGTTCTTTAGGAAGTTTTGTCCAAGTGGGCCAAACTTTAACTTACTCTAAGAAAAAGGTGGATCTGAGTGATAAAAGAAATGAATGGAATGTAGAGAATTCAGTGGTCCAAACTCATTTTTTAGGGCTAATGTACTCATGGGCACATTCTTGGCTAGTTTCTCTCAACTGAGTCCTGACCTTAGAATTTCCCTCAGATCCAAGGAGCTGTTTCAGTTCAAGTTGTATTCTGTCATGGGGGTGGCCCAATGCCAAGGCTGGCTGACTGGCTGATGTGGCCAGACAACACCTGGCTCCCTCACCTCTGCTAGATCAGCTCAGAGGACTGTTAAACATCTAAGCTCCTGGTGGAATTGCCAGGGGTCTTGGTTAGCATTGTTGAGTTACTCAGATTTTCCCTCTGCTCAATCTTGCCTTTCTCACTGTTTTATAGGTATTTCTGTGAGAATGTTTCCAACTAAATTTTCTACATGTCCCTTTTTATCTCAGAGTCTGGTTCTATGGAACTTGATCCAAGACAGACGCAGATAACATTCAGGTCATATACCAACAGTGAACAGTAAGTTGGGGAATGTTTTTAGTAACAAATTCAGAGCCACACATTTTGAATACTGAAAAGAAAATCCATCCTTTAACTTTGCACCTATTATTAAACAAGTTTGTCTACAATTTGAACAAGATATAATGTGTATTATACTCAAATGAATTATTGTGATTTTAAAAATAAATTCTAAGCCGGGCACGGTGGCTCAAGCCTGTAATCCCAGCACTTTGGGAGGCTGAGACAGGAGAATCACAAGTTCAAAGCCAACCTCAGCAACAGCGAGGTGCTAAGCAACTCAGTGAGACCCTGTCTCTACATAAAACACAAAATAGGGCTGGGGATGTGGCTCAGTGGTCGAGTGCCCCTGAGTTCAATCCCCAGTACCAAAAAATAAAAAATAAAATAAAAATAAATTCTACATTAACATTTTAAGCCCACAATTATTTTTTAAGAGGATGGTTAGTTTTTAAGACTACTTTCTCTATTTTCTATTTCATCCTGCCCATATAGGTTGAACATATCACATAATTTAACTTATAAAATCGCATTCTGTCAAGGTTGCTTTTCAAATCACTCTCACCAACCTGTCTCATCACTGTGAGAGTAGAGATATTGCCTTGTGCTTATTTATTTTACAAAATAATACTGAATATGTACATGGCACATCATTAATTACTTTAATTGATGAATTATTAACTCAATTTATGCAGCAGAATTTGTCTTTCCTTTAGCAACTTTTTTTCCTATTCTGGCCAAACTTTAAATCAAAAACTTTTTTGACACATATTCACATTTGTTCAAACTCTCTAAATATGTATGAATAAATCTGTACACTCTTTAACAAAGCTTCACACAAAAATAAAATATAATTATCAAACACATATCTGTGGCTTAAATTTCTGACTCATAATCTTAGTCAGTTGTTTCTGGTAAGATCATATGTGTCCCAAAGTAATATAGCCCTGTAATGATAATTATGTGCTGTAGTCGTTCTTTTGCATGGGAATTCTGAACTGGTGTGTGAGGCCCATATCCCCTCTGTTACTCACATAACATCTACAGTTCCTGTTTTGTCTGACTGAATCTATTTAATGTCTTACTGCTCTTTTAAAATATTTTATAGTGAAAGGGAAGCCTTACTTTTAAATTCTGAGTATACCCTACTCAAATTGAAGTAAAAGGCATTCTTTTACATTGACCAACATCTTTTATGTCTCAAAACACCAAGATGTTTGACATCTTACTTTCAAGAAACTATAAATCAAAGTAAAAAAAAAGTGGAAAGAAAGTTTTGCTTATTAAAGAAAAAGTAAAACCAAAACACATTTTCTTCATATTCTTTATGCACATACACACATGCGCACACCCACGCGCACACACAGAGACACACACCTCAGGTATACCATCTTAGTAAATAGTGTGCACAAGTGTTGTGGTTCCCAGTTTGGACATCTTCAGAACCACTTAGGGAGTTTAATAAATAGATTTCCCATGTCTTGGAGATTTTGATTCAGTAGATTGGTGGAAGGCTTGGACACAAGAATATTTTTCCCCAAAACTTTGTCTGACTCTAAGTCACATCAAGTTTGAGCTCCATGGAAATAATTTTTTTAAAAAAGAGTTAAATGATATAAACTAGCTGTTAGTATTTCACACACAAATACCATATAAAGAATTTGTTGTACACTTCTGATAATATAAATATCATTAACTCTATATGTAGTTCTAAAATTTTATTTTAGTGAGACAGGCCTGTAGGATATCATTCACTTTTTTTCAGAATGAAATGTCCCTGTGAATAATTTGATACAATATTTGGGGTTTCCAAGACAATATCTCTATGAGATTTTAACAACAGAGAAAATATCAAAGCACCTTATTTTGTGATTCAGGATATTATAAAATAGGTTTGTTTTGCAAGGTAGATCTATTTTATATCATTTACTGAGGGAACACATCTTGATAGTCTAACTGGTATTCCGACTTCAAGAATTTCTTCCTTCTAGTAAATATTTAGAAAAAAACCTAAAAAGTTTAGCTTGCTGTTTTAGTCAGCTTTTTCATGACCAAAAGACCTGATAAGAACAATTTTAGAGGAGGAAAAGTTTATTTGGGGCTCCTACTTTCAGATGTCTCAGTCCATAGATGACTGACTCCATTGCTTTGGGCCCAAAGTGAGACAGAACATCAGGGCAGAAGCATGTGGAACAGAAAAGCAACTTAGGTCATGACAATTAGGAAGCAGAGAGAGCTCTGCTCACCACAGACATGCCCAAAGGCATGCCCCCAGTGACTCACATACTTTAGTTACTTCCTATCTGCCTATAGTTACTACCTATTTAAACACTACCAGTGGATTAATGCACTAATTGGGTGAAGGCTCTCATAACCCAATCATTTCAACTCTAGTTTTCTTGCATTTTCTTGCACATGAACTTTTGGAGACACCTCATATCTAAACAATGACACTTTCATTTTCCTCTATTGAGCTAGATAATTTAAAGAAAGTCACTTGACTTTCCTCCATAGCAATTTCTTCATTTGAAGAATAAGAGATAATTCTGAGGGCCCCTTACTGAATTATATACCTAAATTATACAGTTAGTCTGGAAAAGATGATGGACACCAGTAATAAAAGAAAAACCATAAAAATAAGGAGAAGCTTATAATGGGTGATGTGGCTGAGGAGGGGAAGCTCAACTGTTTTACCTTTGCATGCTCAGTTTTTTAGGTTATTTATGTGTTGTACCTTATATTTCTAGAGAACTGGCACTCTTTGGGAAGGGAAGAAGTTGAGCCCGTAAATGTATTTTGCCTCTGCATTAAGGCAGGGTTCTCCAGTGATACACTTAACCTTGTGAGATGTGGCATTGGTGGTTGCAGTCAGGAATTCAGGTGAAAAGTGAATTTGTAGGTAATCACATGGTGACTGATTCAAGAGGTTTGATTTATCGAATACAGATAATTAGGATGGATGGCTGTCTGTCAAGAAACCAGCTGAGCATGGTACTGAGATTAGACAGGAAGTTTAGGGATCTGCTAACACAGTGCTTCTCAAACTTTAATGTGCATAATGAGCATACAAAACAGGATGGACCTTGTTAAAAAGGAGCCCCTGATTCATCAGGGGTGGTATGGGGCCTGAGGTTCTTCTTTTCCAATAAGCTTGTAAGTAATGTTGCTATTGCTGCTGGGTCATGAGCCACACTTTGAGCAGAAAGGCTTATGAGGTCTGACTAAATGGGAGAGGGGAAAGGTAGAGCCTCCTTATAGCATTCCTGAACATGAATACAAGTCAAGGCTTTCAAAGTCTTGCTTTGCTTTCCCATACATTAACCACAAAGTCAATTTAAAAATATTTGTTTTGTGGTTTGAGGGCCACAATATCAATTAAACGAACATTTTAAAACAGTGGAACAGCAGAAGAATCTTTCTTAACAATATGATATGTGGACTGAAGGAAGGAAAGAATAAAGGTAGTGATATTGGTAGAATGCCACTCATATAACCTATAGGAAAGCCATAGGAACACAGGCAGAAGGCGGGCAGTGGTCAAGTTTGGCTTTGCAGATGGAGGAGTATGGAGGAGGAATAATGATTAGCATGTGAAAGGGGGATATATATAATAGAAAGTATAGTACCAAACATGAGACACTGTGTAGGGATAACTCTTTATGCCCGTCCATGGACACATTCATTAATTTTCTATTTATTTGTCCCATCGGTTTATCTTTTCATTTTCTCAGATAGGTGTAGAACTAGTGTGCTTAGGGTTAAGTTAATCTTTGTCTCTACATTTTCATCCTGGTTGATTGTGAGCAATGAACAACTGTGAATCACAGCTACTGGGGCAGGGATAAAATGTCAACAATATGAAGATTGGAATCCATTAGCAAAAGTCATTCCTTTTATCAAGGGAAACAAGAAAATTGGTTTGTCTTCTTCTAATGGAACCTGATGGTTATAGTTTTTAAGCAACTGCCATTAGTAGTTTACCTTGAGACTTCAGAAACACAGAATCACAGTAAATGGGAAATGCAGTACAGATAAACCTGAGTTCAGTTGGAAAATAAAGGGGAATTCAATATGTTGATAGTGTTAGCATTGTATTTACAGCTGTTGCTGCTGCCCACAAGAATAAATGCTCCCTACTGACCTAGATCAAAGGTGTAGTCATGGGGTGACAGTGCCTGGAACCATAGTATAAGAATTTTACAGATTTAGCAGAATATTTGAAGTGGTATAAGTTGCAGGTGTTCGTAAACATGATGCAGGGTTCAAGCTGCTATCGGCTTGAGGCTGGATTGTTCTACTCAGCACTTTCTCCTGAAATTATGACCAAGTGGATCAATCATCACCACAGGGAGATTACTTTTGGGGCTGATATGCCAATCCATGCCTGTATTTAAGTAGGTGTTTTTTTGGCGCATATAATTTGCTATATTCTGGTATTAATGCTACATTTCTACTGGAAATTATATCTATAGAATATTTTAGGCATTCAAAATGTATCTTCTCTTGCACTTTGATTTGCATTAATTTTAAACACAGAATAATGAAAATGTAAGGAATATGTATACAAGCATACACATACACATTTAGTGTGTGAACAGTTAGAGGTGGTATATTTTGAATTTTAGCATAGACCCTAATAGAGATTTCAATGAAACTTTAGGTACTAATGGTCTATGGGCCAAGGTGCTTGACAGTAATTGTTTGTATTATACTTTCTTACTTTACAAACACTTAACAGCTCTATTAATTCTCAGTCTCCTTGGACAATTATGAAGTATTTTCAAATAGATAAATTATGCTTAGATCTTAACAAATGACTTCTACCAGCATAACATATGGCTCCATCTCAATTTCAAAAGTTTGCACTAAGAAAATTACCAATAACCTATAAGACAACTTAATTCAGTATTTTTCTCCCTGTTATTGCATGGTTCCAAAAAGTCTCTTACATTAGGGCATTTGAGAATATTGAGGAAGATAGCTGTACAGCATTTATAAGGTAAATTTTAAAGAGTTTTCTTTAGAAAATATAGGCAAATTAAAAATCGATGAAAATATAGGCAAATTTGATCATGATAAAGTTTAATAACATATGTTAATTACATACACATTTTACATTTTAAAAACTATATGTAAATAACATGATAAGTTTAAAATGTGTGAAAATATATTTTGACCATATGGATATTATTCATATTTTAATAACTGCCATGATCAAATATTAGTTAACTAGAATCCATGTGTCTATTATAAAACAACATAGGCCTGGCATGGTGGCACATGCCTGTAATCTCAGCAGTTTGGGAGGCGGAGGCAGGAGGATGGCAAGTTCAAAGTTAGCCTCAGCAACAGTGAGGTGCTAAGCAACTCAGTGAGACCCTGTTTCTAAATAAAATGCAAAATAGGGCTGGGGATGTGGCTCAGTGGCCGAGTGCCCCTGAGTTTCACCCCTGGTACTGCCTCCATTAATCAATGTAGTATAATAATACCTAATATGTTTCTTTGACTATATTTTTTCCTGAGAATAAAATCTATCAGCAGGGAGTTTTTATTTCATAGGCATTACTAATGTAGTTTTATTACTCTTCCTTAAAAAACATTAGAAGGAAATTATTGAGATTAATATGTGTTAATATATTATGTGTTTGACTGAAGGCTATTTCTAATAGGATTGAGGTTTTTCTTTTTTTCTTTTTTTAAACAACAAACAATAACAGGGCTGGGAATATAGCTCAGTTGGTAGAACACTTGCCTCACATGCACAAAGCCCTGGGTTCAATCCCCAGCACCAACAAAACAAAACAAAACAAAACCCCTAAAAACAATAATGCACAGGCATGCTTCTGTGCTGTGTCTTCTATCCCAATTTCAATGAGTACATGTGAGATTTTGATTCTACAGGAGAGAAGTGATGTTTGCCTCATTCCAGTTGCTACATTTTTGTCCAGATCTTGAACCTTGAAAGGCTAAGTTTTAGATTATCTTAAACTGCTATGTGGTAGGTTTTGTTTGGTTCTTTTTTTCCATGTGCAGGTTGATGTTCTGTTGTAAAAATTGTGTCTCTGTAGATCTTATGACTGTATTTTGGGGGCTGGGAAACTTTCATTCTATTCACATTGGCCTTGCAAAAAGTTGTTTTATGTAAATTGCTTCAGAGGATTCTCAAGAGGGTCAGTGTTCTCCTAAATTTTATTTAATTTGCATTTTTCAACCTTATGTGGGTATAATTGATGAGTAAATATTGTACATATTTAGGGTGTACAACGTGATATTTTGCTATACAGATGCATTATGATAATCATTGTACATGAATTGACATATTCATCAGCTTGTGTGTGGGGTGGTGAGGGGTAGGATACTTATGTCTACCCTTGAATTTGAATTTCGAATCCTGGACATCTGATGCACAACATGCTGATTATAGTATATATTACAGCATATAACTGAAATTTGTTTTGTTATTTTAAAAAAATTCCCATGAAAGTTTTCTTCTAGTTATGTATTTATTTTTTGGTAAAATGGACACTTTTCTTTTTAGCCCATGAATTAGGTTTTAAATCTACACTTTCTGGAGACATTTAATAAGATTTCAAGTAGAATAAGTTAAATATAATAAAATCTGTGATATTGAATTACTATTAAATAATCCCAATATACTGGTAAAAGAAACAATGATTATATCTACTCACTTCAACAAATGACTGAATTCATGTAATGTAATAAAGTTAATCATTTCCTAATTTCAGATCTGGCTTTTAATCTGTCCAAATCATATCATTCCTACTCTTTTTTTCTCCCACTCATTATTAAATTAACAACATCTAAAATGAGACCTTTCCATTGATTTCTGGAGCAAATATTTCAAAAACTTTGAACATTAAGAAGGTAGGATTACCCATCTACCTTTTTCTTATCGTTTCTTTAAAAAAATAAAATAATCTGGATTTACTCATTATCAATATTATTTATTGCCTTATTGAAATGGAAAACTTGGAAACCATAGAATCTTCATAAATTATGAAGTGGTCTTGACAAAAAAAAAAAGGAAAAGAGAAAAAGAAGAAGAAAAAACTGAACCAAGTACATTTATTATTTCTGGTCATCCATAATTTCATTAACCTAAAAAAATTATTTTTAAAATTTTATGCCTTAAAAGAAAATTTTTTACTTCCTTTTCACAAAAATCTTATAAGGACATATCACAATTTCTACATTCTTTAATCAAATACATTCAGAAGTTTATTAGAATCATATTATGAATCAATAGAATTTTATCTTTACTTTGTGCATAAATACAACTCCAGATTTAAAAAACATTAATTAAGAAATAAAATACTTTTCACTAAATATTGACCTGGGATCAGTATTAATAAATTTTTTTTAAAAAGACTCTTTCACAAAGATTTTACCTTTCAAGTGTATCCTCCTGCCCATTGACTAGATATGAGAATTTTAAACTTCTGTTTTATATGAGTTTTTCTGTTTCATGCTGGGGTTTGAACTCAGAGATTCATGCTTGTTAAGCATGTTCTCTCCCACTGAAATACACCTCGTCTCGTCTCTAAGTTGTTGTTGTTGTTGTTTTAATCAAGGTTTTCAGATGTTTCTTCCACAGAGACCCTTCATGCCATCCTACTGTCATTTTTTGCATAGCAACCAGGGTGAATGACTTTGTCTTCTTGTCTCTTTCTCTCACTCGGGAAACCTCAAAATCCTTAATTCCCTTACCGTTTTTGAACAAATTTGCCATTTGAAAGAGTAATTTTTATACTTTTCACATTTAGAAGAAGAAAGGAGCTCCAGGAATAATCAAGAGTTTGTTTTGGAACCGTATAAATCTGCCCTTGGGGGTCCTAGAATAGGTTGGGTGTCTGAATGGCAGATTTTCTCACCTGTTTGATGAAGTTTCTGGACGATGAACAGTTGGCTCCCTGATGTGTGAAGACAGTTTTCTCTTTTAAAGTTAAGTATTTTTAATATGAAAAGATTTATAATTAAGTATAGGGCCATAATTGATTTCTGTTAAGCTCAGCAATAATTTGTCTATTTTGAATATCATAAATGTGTGTGATACACGTTAGAGTGTCTTTCATCTACTTAAAATATGTCACTGAAGAAGTAATTTAAATTTTTATTTTAAGTTAAAAATAAGTTTATAATTAATATTCAACATATAAAAGATCTTATATGAATTACCATAGGTATAGATTCACTTATGAGATTTATAAAAATTTTTATTTTGTTGATT
This sequence comes from Geosciurus inauris, assembly GCA_004024805.1. NCBI lineage: Eukaryota > Metazoa > Chordata > Mammalia > Rodentia > Sciuridae > Geosciurus > Geosciurus inauris. The sequence continues at coordinate 76,942 of PVHX01006713.1, forward strand.
ATGATAGAAAGTTGCAATGTTTGTAAGCAAATGGAATGAGTTAATTTTATTAATGCACATTAAAATAACTTAAGGCGTTCAGTTGGTACAAAGTTAAAAATCCCTATAAAATGCAATAATACTTACAACCTGGATTGAAAACTTCCAGAGGAAGTTCATTTTTGAATTTTTTGTAATTTTAAAAAATTAAATATCAATTCAAAATATAGAGTAATTTTTGTGCTTCTTCTCTATATCAAAAAGTGGTTCCTTGGAACTACCATAAAAGCCCACATTAAGGGAAGCATGGATATTTCAGCTAAAGGCTAATGATAAATGTTATTACAGCAGGGATGAAGAAATAGCATAGAATTTAATTGAAGGAGGAATTATCAGTGCTCTAAGATATGAACAACTGATTTCCACGCAAACAACACTCTCTCAGTATTTATTCAATATTTAGTGGAGTTAGGATGACAGCAATTTTCTATTAAAAGAAATTGTATTCATGAACAGAATCATAGCAGTTCATTCTCACTGGAGGAGGAAGAATCCAGTGTGTGTGTGTGTGTGTGTGTGTGTATGTGTGTGTGCACGTGCACATGTGTGTGTATGTGTAAACAATTTCAATTTCTCTGTGTACTTCAGTTTTGTTTAGTTATCAGTAGTTTGGGAATTTTGAGTATGTGCCTGCTATATTTTAGACAACTTCTTGGGAAGCATTAAAGGGCTTAAAGTTTAGATTAAAGTTAAATCATTAGTTTCTTGCACACTACAAAATATGTGATTGGATTCCAAGGTTCCGCCGGACTGCCAACTGCAGTCACATACGTGTATTGCAGAAACACCCTGTGAAGATTAGTAGGCATTATTAATTTCCTCTCCAGGTTGCTGGCTACTCTAGAGGAGTAGGACAAATTTATGTGACACCTAGTCACGTAAAGGATTACCTGAGGGAGCATTATTTAACTTTCTGACCCTTTAACTGGGCCCTGGAGAACATTTATCAAGTTGTTAGGCATAGAAGCTACAAAAAGGGAGTCCAAGGATTCCCATAATTTTCCGATCTGTGTAATATGGGGTGTGATGATACTCTTAATAGAGACAGGAAATGCTGAGGGTTATGGGAGATAAATAGTCTGGAATATATCAAGTTTAAAAGGTGACTTCCTAGTGTTTGGAAATAAAGTACTGAGCATAGGACAAAAACTGAAGTGAAAGAAAAAGATTTAAAAGTTAATTTTCTGGAGATGATATTGAAGCTGTAATATTGCCTAGAAGGAACATGCAGAGCAGAAATTCCTGGTGACATTGGTCACAGTGAATGGCAAGCTGAAGAAAAGTTCAGAGTAGAGATGTGAATATGGTACCTGAAAATGCAGAACCACAGGTTGGATTTTGCAATTGATGTAGTGGTTCATGCAGTGTAGTTTGGGGGGGTGGTGGTGAACATCTTATTTCCACATACCCTTGAAGAAGTCCTTTATGGCAAAAATTTGTTAAATCTGAGAATAGCTTGCTTTTTTACTGTTAGACCTTCTTCCATTTTGTTTACATCATCTACCTTCATATGCTTACACTCCACAGCTCTGAGTCTGTTGCTAGTCACCTTTCTGTTTGGAGTTTGCAATCTATGGCCCATTGAATCAAATAGAAAGGTTTCATTCTAAATTTTAGGGCTGTTTATATTAAATTTATCTTGTGTGGACATTTGCTTTACTTTGTGTTAATGGGTTGAACTGCATTCTCCCAAATTAACATGTTAAAATAAAATCTCTGGTACCTTAGAATCGTATGCTGTTTGGAAACAGGGTTATTGCAGATGTAGACAGTAAAGATGAGGTCGTAGTAGAGAAGGGTGGCTTCTAATGCAATATGACTGTGCCCTTTAAAAGGGGAAATTTGGACTCCCATATGTATGCAAAGAATGCTATGTTAATTTAAGTGTAGCCATCTGCAAGCCAAGAAACACCAAAGACTGCCAGTAAACCACCAGAAGCTAGTAGAAAGGTGTGGAACAGATTTTCCTTCACAGACTTTAGAAGGAATCAATGCAGCTGACACATTAATTCTTGAATTTCTGGCCTCCAGAACTGTGAGACAATGAATTTCTCTTGTTTATGGCACCAAATTTGTGGCACTTCGTCAAGATAGCCCTAACCCTAGTCTTTTCATATAATGGAAAGAATATTCTTCCTCAAGACATTCGGCTAACTGTACAGAGCAGAGGAAAAAAAAAAAATTTTCCTGCAATGGCTGTAAATTGTGAAACATGAAAAATAAAACATGCCATATCCATTTCATTAACTGACAAGTATAGGTTTGAATCCTGCATCCCCCAGGAATGCTTTATGGATTTGGGGGTGTTACTCAATTTCTTTTATCCTTCATATCTTTTCTAAATGTAAATCACAACTGCATCTGTCTCATTGAAGGGCTTTTAATTTAGAAAAAACACATAAAGTGACTAGCACAGTGCCAACACGGTAAACACTCAAGAAAGTGCAGCTTATATTCATTTTAACAATCACACATCGGAACATCAAAGTTTTGCCAGAAATCTGAGGACTGTAAGGACTCAGACTTTGCTTTTGGGGGGTCATGATAGAGTTCTTATATGACACACTTCCCCAAAATATGTGGCTTGCTTCTGTATGAATCTGAGTAGAAGGAAACATGTAGATTACGACAGGTAATTACAGTTGAATATTGTGAAAAAGTTAGTGTACCTTTAAAAGGTGCCTGCTTTAAAACTAGTATAGAGGTCAAACTCAGAGAATCTTTTTTTTTTTTGCATGTATGTATGTGTGTGTGTATATATATACATATATATATATGCATATATATATACATATATATATATATCACATTTTAAAAATTTGTTCTTTTTAGTTATATATGACAGTAGAATGTATTTTGACATATTATACATACATGGAATACAACTTCCTGTTCTTCGGGTTGCACATGATGTGGAATTACATTGGTCTTGTATATATATATATATATATATATATATGAACATAGGAGAGTAATGTCCGAACCATTCTCCAGAGCATCTTTTGTATATGGCAGTTGCTAGTAGTGTGTTATAAGTGTCTTACTACGTTTAAACTATGACTGGTTTATGAGTTTATTTCCACTCCTGCAACTCCTTGAAGGTGATGATTGTATTTCAGCCTTTCCCCCCTCTAGCCTCAATACATAGTGGCATAACTAATGCTTGCTGAATAAGTAGAGAGGGATTCTCCATAAACAAAGAGAAGAGGCAACACTCCTTGAAAGATGGTGTTATTATTTGAGTTCCCTAGTCTAATGAAATTAAAATTATATGGTTATCAAGTCTTGGTTAAAGTAAAGTTATGGAAAATATTTTTTTAAATTCTGATTTTTTTCATTTTAATGAAACCATACTTTCTTAAGAGTAAAAGAACCCACATTTGTCTGAATTATTGTCCATATTTTCCTATCACTGCTTTAGTTAATAATTTTTGGAAATGCTTGGGTATGGTTTTGCCGATAAGCAGACTATCCAGGCTCTACTCTCCACATTAAACATTTCTGCATGTATTCTAGTTAAAAAATAATATTAAAATATAATTTTATACTTTCTGATCCACTTTATAAATCTCAGTTTTCTGATACACTTTGAAGGTAATGTGTCCCAGCAAGAGACACATATAAAATAAAAAATGGTTGAATAGATTAACAAGAGTCTTGCTTAGGTTGAACTGAATTCACTGCTGTTCTCTTTCACATGTTATTCTTTAAAGTACAAACCAAAAATTATCAAGCTCCGGCTGGCATGTGAAATCAAGAGCCAAAAAACATTTTAGCCCAAACTTCACGGAAAAACATGTGCCTTTTATAATCTGATAAATGTGAAAACATATACCTATAAATACTATAGTAAAATAATTTGAGGTTTTATTTTCAATTTATAGATGTATTTCCAGAATGCTGTACATAAATAATAACCGGTTTTATGTTTTCGGCTATAGCAGCTTTTATCTATTTTAATATGGTTTATATTCATAATGATGGAAATTTGTAGCTATTTGTTTTTTGTTTTACATCTTATGGGAAATTAGATGACCTAAATTCAGTTCTAAAGAACAGCTGGCAACATTGCAAAATACCTAATCCATGCAGCATTTTATTTACAAGCAATGAAATGAACAAGCATAAAAAGTTATCTTTACTTTTATTACTGCAGTGTTTATGGTTGACTTTGGAAAGAGGAGGTGTAGGGGGTTTTTATTTAAGTTTTTGGTATCAGTTTAGTTTATGGCAATGTAGAAAGGAGTGTGTGTGTGTGTGTGTGTGTGCGCACGCGTGTGCATGTGCACAAAACTGGGGAGTAAAGAATGAATTGATTTGTGGGGAATAAATTAAATCAGTTTCAATCATTTGAATCAAAACTCAAGTCTGAGTTGGACAAGGTGATCTTCCATAGGCTTGGAGCATCCTTTTGCATACAAGTTGAGTATGCCAAGAACTCAAGGGCTTTAACACTCTAAAAGCGAACTGTTATTTAAGGTTGTATTTATCCTTCATGCTTGCTTTATTCTTCCAAAAAAATAAATCAGATTTCACAAGTCCATTGCTTGTCAGTTGCAATGCAAACTCACTGCATGCCTGGCATCTGTCTGGCCTTCCACATGACCCATGGCACTTGGTGGATATGCACAATCAATGCAAACTTGATGTTCATATTACTTGTTTGTCTCTGACCCAGGAGTGTTGTGTCTTCTTCCTGCATCTGTGAAACATTGACAGGTTTACTTACCAGCAAAGTTGACTTACTAGGGCAAAATCCCAGATCCAATAAATCTCAGAACTCAAAATAGAAATTGGAGCCCAGTATAAAAGGCACCAATAAATGGGCATAGGAGATGATTTTGTGTTAAGAATATAATTCTTGACAGTCTAAAGGGCAACCAACATATAACCAAGATTTCTTTTAATCTACCATCTTCTTTGGTATACAAGTCCTCACTGGGGAACCAAAATTAGTTACAAACCATATTCAACATAATTAGTTTTAACAAAACAAATCTTTTTATGGAAGAACTTGTTAAATATGAGTCTCAGTTCAGAAAATATATTTTGGTACTACCTATACAGCAGTTTAGAAAAAAGAATACATTTGGAATATCTTTGAAATGAATTAAATGAAAGCATATTCTGAGTTATTTATCACCAAAATGATGAAAATATTTTATTATTTGGTTGTTCTCAGCAGTATTGATTTGAAGTTTGAACTGCCTCCTTTATTGAATACCATGTGGAAAAATGAAACACCTGTCATATAATTTTGACAGCCAAGTTTTTCTTTCATTAATTTTGGAGGCAGTAAACTTAGGCTGAAATTATTGGGTTGCAGGTATGCAGCATGGAACCTGAAGTATTTCTAAGAAATATAGCCAAAATATGTTTATATTTGTAGATAGGAGATTCTGATTCCTCTAGGGCATCTTAAATTAGGAACAAAATGGTATGTTCATGTCTGCATGAAAGCTATCAGAGCTGCTTAGCATGTGGTAAAAGTGTCTTTTAATTTAGAACAGAGACTACTGTACATTGATTGCCATCCCCAGGATGTTAACAAAAATGCATGCTATTTAATAAAGAGGGAAAGAAGATATCCTTTAAGATAAAGAAAACAATAGACCCTATAAGTATAGTAAATACTACTTCCATAGGGAAAGTGAGCAAACTCTGTTCCTTAATTTTTCGTTTTGCATCTCTTACTATTTTTTATTTTTCTGGCTTAGAACTCTGATTTCACATGAAAAGATGTCTAGTGGGGAATTATTGCATACAAAAATGAGGAGCTAGTCACTTCTTTTCCTTATGTATTTTTCGCTAATTCCTCTCCCTTTTTACCAATAGGTCAATGATTGTTTAAAGCATGTTGCTTATTGTTAAATTCACATATTTTCCTTATTTTCATGTGGCCTCTTGGTATTCCTTTTTTTTAAAACCACATGTTTAAATGGAATATGTTTAGGAGTTAGCCTTTTTTGTTAGGTTGGATGAAAGCATAGTGCAAAGAGGAATAAATGTTTCTTTGTTAAAATATACTGATGGCCAGCATCATTCAGAGGTAACAATTCCTCTACTTCTGAAGGAAGTGTCTTTGAGCTGTGTACTTTATTATGGAAAGCTTCTTGACATTTTGCTTATTAAGTAGGTCTACATTGTCAAGACTGGACTGTAGCATATTTGTTCTCACTAGTGTGGGTAGAATCTCTTTCCAAGTCTGAAGTTTTAATAAAGTGAATAAATAGTTTTTATTTAATTATTTTTCAAAGTTTGTAGAAGTGGTCCTTTTCATTAAAAAAACAAACAAACCAAAACTAACTCTCCCTCCCCCCAAAAAAACAGGCTATGGAGTTCCTTTAGTAGCAGAGCACTTGCCTAGCATGCATGTGGCCCTGGGCTCAATCTCCAGTACTTCAACAACAACAACAACAACAAAATACAAAACAAATCATTCCAAGCATTGGAATATTGAAATTTGTGTTGTCATTGTCTTTCTTTTTTTTTAATAAAATTTTTATGGTGCATTATATTTATACATAATAGTGGGATTCATTGCTACATAGTTGTATATACACACATTATTTGATCAATTTCATTTCCCTCTGTTGTGCTGAGAGAACAATTGAGGTATAAGACAGGAGAACAATAGCTGAAATACTAAGTACCTTCATTCCAATTTTCCAATACTAAGCAGCAGTGAAGAAGCTGCTTTCAATGACATGCCACTTCCCATCAGTAAAAGGTGTTGTCTGCTCATCAGCAATTGCTTAAACATAAAATTTTATTTAAAGAGTAGAACAAAATCAAATTAAAGGTTCTTAGAACTACAGGAAAGAAAGTGAATGTTTCAACCACCATTCATTTCCACACTGGATGGTTCTGGAAGAAGCTATGCTGCATCCCTCTCCTGAGCACCTCATGGAAAAACAATACTTTCCATCTGCCTTTAGATGGCCCTTCCTGTTAGCACTCAGCTCGGTCCAACATCACATGTATCACACTACCTGTGCATTATCCAAGGAGAGCTTGTCTGTGGGTTTCATGCCCTCTCCTACATCCCTTCAATGGTGTAAGTGATCAACAAATGACTTGATGTGATTCTGTAGCTCTGTCAATCATTCCAGACAAAATGACAACTCTGTGATTTTAAAACAAATAAAAGTCCTGATTTAATGGCATATAATAGGAAGTTTCCTTTTTCTGTAAAGATTAAAGATGTAATACAGTAGTGTCTTTTTTTTTTCTTTTTTAAAATTCCAATCTCAGGAGACTTTGAGTGCCCTTGTATCTGTTAAAGGACTATGGAGTTGAGGCCAGTATCACAAGGTGTGGTGGCTGCTGAAGACAGAAATGAAGACATGAACAGGAAGGTCATTCAGAAACATTACCTCTGACCTTTGTTTGGATTGTATGGGTTGCTCCTTAGAATCAATTATTGCCCCAGAACAATCAATGAAAAAGCTGTCACATCTACTCAAAATGTCCTTTTCTTTGCACATGGAAACTTTTTTTTTGAATAGAGTAACCAGTTTCTGCCTTTTCTTGCTAAAATGTTGCCAAAAATAAACACCCATTTCTTATGATCTTCTATTACACAAATCAATTACAAAAATGCCATGAACTTAAACACAGATAATAATCCTTTTCTTGGTAAGTTTCTGAAAAATTATAAAAAAGCAAGGCAGTGAACCAATCCTATAATTCACACTGTAAAGTAACACAAAGATTTATCATTTGGAATGCACAAGAGGATAGCCAGGTCCTGCTCTCATGTCTACAGAGGGTGTTGAGGTCACTTCCATTCATCCTGGAGAGAACTGAAGTGAGGCTGTTGAAGAAGCACATCTTTCATCATGTGGAATCCTTTCTAGTTATTTCTTTCACATATGTAAACTTGACAATGTACACATTAAAGCTTGTCATCTCAGGAAGTTTTATAGTACAGACAATAGGGCAGGGCTACAACTAGGCATGAGAGTGCTAATAACATCTTTTTCTCATACCTGCCATGATAGTTTCCTGATATCTGTGCAGTGGTCTTAAGGAAAAACAATAAAATTAAAACAAATTTGTCAAAACCTCTGAGGTACATTTAGAAAAGATCAAAGCTTTTTTAAACCTATTTTCCATTAAGTTCGGTAGTGTAGATATCTTTTTTTAAAAAAGGCAGTAAATTCCTTGTTCTAAGTGAGATTGCACTGGTGTGCTTATTGCTTTTGTAAGCATTAAAATGCAATTTCTCAATGATTAGTTTAAAATTACTGTCCATTCTGTGTGCTCCAGAGCTTGTTATATCTGACTCCTTGACGTTTGCTTTCATACTTTATACTTTTTACATGTATTTACTCATGTGCCATTTTTAATATCCATATTGCCTGCAGCATCACACACACACAATTTCCCTCATAGGGTAAATAGTGACGTTAGATGAATTTTAATACTTTCTAGTGCTAAAATGTGAAAACAGTGCAACCCAATATGTTTCCCATCCTTTGCCTTCTCAAAACCTGATAGCCAAATTTATTGCTTGAGTATGGTAATCCACTCAACTCACATGTCTTAAAGCACTTATTTCAATTTCTTTCTGGAAATTTTGTTATATTTATCCTTAAGTGATTTATCTCACAGTGAAGTTTATCATCTGCTTCAAATCCTCTCAGAACATCAAATTAGCACAAGTTATGTTTGTATTACCACTAGGAATAAACACACTCTTACCTTTAATTCCATCAGGGAATAAAATTTAGATATTCTGAATGCTTTTCTTATAGGCATATATTTTCATTAAAATTTTTTCTTTTAGTGGCAAAAATTCAGACTATCTTTTCAGTCAAGATTGAAACTCTTACTTAGAGAATTTTTAATCTTTGGAGCCAGTTGTCCTAAAGTTTTATTGAACCCCTACTTTTTCTCAGGCATTCATTAAAAAAATTACACTGATATCTACACAGAATAATCTACTCAGTGGAAGATCAGCATAAACTTCTATCTTTCAGGGATTTAACAATATTGTTATTTTACCATGTCAACCTGTAAGTCTGGTGTGACACATGAAATCATCAGCATGAGGCTTTATTTTCATTTCCAGGCAAAATGGATTTCTTTGTAAACTCTGTAATTTCCCATGATCCCAGGAATTTTGAAACTACTCAGTGCCATCAGTGGTTCCCCACTCTATGGATTAATGGGAAAATATTTGGAGTTTTCTTGCTCTGGCTGAAGGCTGGGTGAAATCAATTTTTTAAGCACTATAAAGCAAGGGCTTGAGTCTCAGACAACGATTACAAAGCAGACACACTTTAACACCCAGAACAACCATCTGGATCTTGTTGACTCCTTTACCATGGCAAGAGGGTGAATGAAATATAATTCCTGTCTGCTGATGCCATGGAGATTCCTTCAATGCAAGAGCAGCTGGAGCTCCCATTTACACACACACACACACACACACACACACACACACACACACGCCTATGTCTTTGGTTGTACAGATGTTGAGTATAAAGAATTTCTATAGCTTTTATTAAAGCAATAAGAAAAGCAATAGTTTTTTTTTTCTACTGTATCTGCAGTGCTGTTCTGATTTTGAGCACTCGATTTGTATAAAGTAATAAACGTCCATGGTGTTCAAAGGAAAACATCATGCTTCTTACTGAGCTCTAGAAATAGTCCAATGATATGGAAAAATCTATAGAAGATCTGATGTGATTTTTATAGAAAGTCTGATTTTAAAATTCTTCGTAGAGATGTGCCTGACTTGCCTAGCAGTGGTACAACTCAATGTTTCACCTTGTAGTTGCGTGAATTGCGTCATGTAAATGGATGTCAGGTTGTTAAAAACTTCTAAAGCAGAGAAAATCAGTGCACACATTTTAAATGGTACGGGAGATCATGGGAGGTGAGTATATCAGAAATCCTTAGAGCAAGAGTGAAGTTTTCATAAACAATAATGTTTAGATCCCTTATGTGGAAGATTAGGGCAAGCTTAGTGGCTTTGAAATCTAATAATCATGTAAAGCTCCCCTCAAAGCAGTTGCAGCTTATGGTGCTAGTTTTTCCCGTATACATCAACCCAAAGTCATATATCAAGATCAAGGTACATTTCAAAGAGAAATTCTTAAGAAAAAATCATGGTCACTGATGATTAATCATTCAAAATCATAAATCTTGTGTGGTGAGTTACAGTGACCAGACGAAGTCATTGAACTGAAAATGTTTTTCTTTCTTTTCTCCTTCTCCTATGTGGTGTTCCATATAAGGTTTTAAAATCAGCCCATTCTCAATGGAGCATGTGCTTGTCTATGGTTTAGACTAGAGCACTGGGCTTTAAATTTTAATTGCATATCCCTAAAAGAATCCCCTAAAACTGGATGTCTTCACACGTTTAGCTATTTTAAAGGTTCATCATGTATGTTAATACTGCAACTTTAAAAAGTGCATTGATTACAAGATCATTGTGGTAAAGGCGGTTATTTAATCTCTTAAAATATATCTCATGGAATTTAAATGCCATAGCAACTAGATATGCATTATTTAGTTTAACACAAGTGTGTACATGTATCGAGAACATGGTACTATATTAATATGTACAATTTTTATGTTATAATGTATCAATTATAAAATGAATTTAATTTAAATTAAAAATATAAAATACATTGAGTGTGAATATCTTTTTGTTATCCTATCATTTTTTAAGCAGTAAGAAAATGTGCATATATGTGTAAATGAAATTTAATGCTTTTAAATTTCCTTTGATTATAAATCAGACACAATTTTTATTAACATTAAAATTGTGTATATTACATCAAAACTACTTAAATATGCTAAGATTTTGAAAAATATCTATATTTAAAAGTAAAAAATTTTGATCGTGCATTTCTTAATGAGATGGATGAGTTAAAAGATTAATTTATCTAAATACTACTTGTTGCTAAATGTATACAGTTTTCAAATGTAATTATTTTTTCTTTTCTTAGATATACATAGTCAGAAACCTTTTCACAAAAGTAAGCAGATAGGAATAACATTTTCACTGTTAGAATATAGTATAATTCTTGAAAGTCCTGCCTAGTCATTATCCAAAATCATATGGACTATTAAAAATAATTTGGTTAATATGTCACTACCAGTTAGATCTTTCTTCAATTTCCAAAGCAAAGAACTGGAAACTACCAACTCACAAAAGGATTTGTCACCACTCATTTTTTCACTTCCTTTCTCAGTACGAGCATTGGTATCTTTTAGGCCTCTGTTTGACTTCCCAAAAGTTTTCCTCCCTGGATTGACATACCACAATAACTTTGTGATGGGCATAGAACAATCTAGAAAGGGAGACAGGAAAGAATAGCTCATACTTCAGTCCAAAGTGTATTCTCAGGAGCACAGATTTAAGATTTGAACACATTTGAGGTTGAAAATGTGGAAGCTGAAAACTTGAAAGTTCATCTTTGCATAGACCAGGTGTGTGCTTGCCAAAATTCAAAGAAAGCTGATTTAGAGTACTTAAATTTACCATTAAGGATTTATATTCTTTTTTTTGTTTTGTTTTTTTGGTACTGGGGATTGAACTCAGGGGCACTCGACCACTGAGCCACATCCCCAGCCCTATTTTGTGTTTTATGTAGAGACAGGGTCTCACTGAGTTGCTTAGCGCCTGGCCATTGCTGAGGCTGGCTTTGAACTCATGATTCTCCTGTCTCAGCCTCCCTAAGTGCTGGGATTATAGGCTTGAGCCACCGCGCCCGGCTAGGATTTATATTCTTTTAGTTAAGATGAGGTAGTTAATTGTGTGATTAAACTCAGAATTTATTCTATCACCAATCTACAAGATGATATATTATTGGTGATATATTATTGATGATGATATATTATTAATATTGATATATCAAATATATAATCATTAATGATGTATCAGTATCAACTCTGGACAATATCAACTGTTCCTATTAGGATACTAGGATTCAATAAAGGAGTATTAGCACATTTTGTATAGTCTCACACTATGTGCCTAAATTCTTGAACTCTCAGGGCAACATTATGTAAGACATCTTTAACAAGAAATTTTATTTGTAAAGTAATAGATAGTATTTATTCAAAGATTTATGTATTATTTCAAGTAGAAATAGTGGAGATACTGGAAAATATTTAACTTCAAATTTAGCAATAGATTAGTATAAGTAGTCTGTGGAAAGTCCAGATAAATGAACTCATTTATCTTTGCTGTATTCTTTATTTTGACCATATCTTTTTTCAATATTCATACTTCTGACTAAATAACTTTTCTGAAGTCTCTATCCCCATTCATAAATCTATTTATGTCTTTGAATTTTTGGTGGCTAAATATTTTCAATCTCTTTGAAGATTTTGTTGCATAGTAACACAAACTTCTAAACATTTTTGACATGGAGAAGCATGCTATTTTTGTACTATGATTGGCTGCTTCCCTTTCCATTTAAAATATACTTTCTATCAATGTTTATTTTATTAGTTTACTTTTTTGGTTGCAATAGCCCTCAAATTCTTTCTTCTGGAAAACGGTGACAACAGCAAATTATTTTTATTTTTTATTTTTTACAGTGTTGAAATGAAATAGTGACCTTTTAATACAAATTTTAATGAATGATTAGCTTCTCTATGTGTGCTATTGTCTTTCTGTCTAGGAGATCATATAAAATCCTCTTAATATCCCTATTAGGAAAAAAGGAAACAGGTTTAGAGAAGTTGCATATTTTGCTCAAAAGCATGCTTCTGGATAATGATAGAACTATGATTCAAGTCCAGCCTTTTAATAATTTTAAAGGCTATGCTTTTAATTATGAAGCTAGAGTTTGAATTATTACAGCTTTGAAGCCATTCCTCCATGTCTCTGAATTTACTTGTCCTGTCATATCGATACATTATGCCTGTATTTGCATAGTGCGAGTATAATTTTCTTTATGTCTAAAGTTATATCTTCACTAAAATAAAAAGTATTTATTTATTAATTCTCATGCATTAATAACTTCAGTGCTTTCCTGCACTTTTTAACTTATTATTCAGCAAATCTCCTTAAGAGTATAAACTTCACCTCCTAGTTTGTTTTTCCCTTAAAACTCAAGTCCTATCCCTTAGTTCTGGCTGGGCTAAAAAGAGTTTATTGCTTTTAGATATTTGTTATTTTATGTTTACTTGGCCAAGTAGTATCTGCTTCCAGGTACTCATTGCTGTGTTTTATGTATCATTGGAAAATACATTTCTTTCCTGCTTCTTTCTATGTATTCCTGGGATTGCATGTTCTACCTGCTCATTTTCCTGTTAGCACTCAAATCTTCTTGTTTCTTAGTATCTACTTTAATCCAGTTAGCATATATTATTTCTGTTTGTAGTACTCAGATTGGTTAGGATTTGGAAAAGAATAGGGAGTAAAATAAATGCACAAAAGCTTTCAATATGAAAATGGCAGAAGTTGGGCATGATGGTGCACACCTATAATCCCAGAGGCTCAGGAGGATTGCAAATTCAAAGCCAGGCTCATAAATTTAGTGACTCTCTAAGCAATTCAGTGAGATCCTGTCTCTAAATAAAATACAAAAATGCTCTGATGATGTGGCTCAGTGGTTAAGCACCCCTGAGTTCAATCCACAGTACCAATGAAGAAGAAGAAGAAAAGGCAGGTGTCCTGAAAGAGGTACATGAAAAAAATTAAATGTATTAAAATACAGATGGTATCTGGTTGGATATTACAATATCTGTAATTTCACTTTAAAATGCTCCAGCATAGATTACGGTACTTTTTTCTTCTTATGTAGATTAAATTAGGACTGAGTGGCTGAATTCTAATGGGGAATTTAAGCTCCAGATATTGTCAATTAGTGTTCTAATTGAGAAAATCTGTGTTCCAGTTACTACACTTGATCTAGTCTTTATCTTGATCAACATGTCAGGCTTTTCTAATCACAGTAGATGTCAGAAATGCTTTTCCTTTGTGAGTTAGATATTTCCTAATTATCATAATATATTTAAAACATTTCACATATGTGGATTAAGTGTTTCTGAGATGTCCTCACTCTTTTTGAGGATAGTACCTGAGACTTCAGCAAGGTTTACAGAGGTCCAGAGAGGTGACTGAGGTTAGTAATTATTTTGCCCTCAGAACCTATAACACTCTTAGAATTTATTAAAAATCTTCAAAGAATATGCACTATAAAGTTAAAGATAAGTAATCAGTGAAATGCTTATTAATGTAAAACCAGGGACAAGAAATACTGTGTTAAGCATAAACATTTATGAAAAATAATTTTATTCTTAAAAACATGGGAATTTATATTTTTGAAAATCTTTTTAGGGTCTGGATTAATAAAAGACAGGTGGATTCTCACATGTTTCTGCTTTCAATCTATTGAGATATGTTGTTTTATGTAGTTGGAATAAAGTGATTCAATATCCTTAGCAGATAATTGGTAGATTTTTTTCTTTGCTGTTATATCACAATACAACAAGTGGCATTTTATTGAAGATAAGTTGCAATGCAACTAATGGATAATGTGAAACTATGTACATCTGCATTTTGTGTTCTGTTCCATTAAACCCATTGGCATATCTGGCACTTTAAATTGATATTGTATCTATGATGATTTTGTAATGTCAAGCATTGATTATTAGGAAATAACAGTTCAGTGACTTGTGCAGATCTTTTTTATTGTATTTTTATTAGTGCATCATAATTATACATAATAGTGGGGTTCATTGTAACATATTTATATATGAACACAACATAATTTTGCTCCATTGTGTTCCACAGCACTTCCCTTTTTCTTCCTCTGTGCCTTCCTTTTGGCCCCCTTCCTCTACTGCATTGGTCTTTCTATTATTTATGTTTTTTATTGATGCATTATAATTATATATAAAAGTGGGATTCATTGTGATGTGTTCAGAAATGCACATAGCATAATTTGGTCAATTTCTTTCTACAATTCCTTTCCATTCCTTCCTTTGCACTTCCCCTTTGGTCCTGTTCTTGTAACTCCACTGTTTTCTCTTCTATTTTAGTGAGATCTCCCTTTATTTATTTATTTATTTTTGGTACCAGGGATTGAACTCAGGGGCACTCGACCACTGAGCCACATCCCCAGCCCTATTTTGTGTTTTATGTAGAGACAGGGTCTCACTGAGGCGCTTAGCGCCTCGCTGTTGCTGAGGCTGGCTTTGAACTCACAAGTCTCCTGTCTCAGCCTCCCAAAGTGCTGGGATTACAGGCGTGTGCCACCGTGCCCAGCTGAGATCTCCCTTTTTTTACATTCTTTTATTCTCTCTAGCTTCCAAATAATGAGAGAAAATATCTGCCCCTTGACTTTGTGAGTCTGCCTATACAGATATTAACATACTTCATTAATAATTAATGCACTACATTATATAATATAAATGATATCACAATTATTAATTTTGCCACCAATCTCATAAAAATTTAAATATTGGCCACTGCAAATATGGTGAAGCAGACAAGTTTCTAAAATTTGAATTTAGCTTGAAAGTTCAAATTTGATCACTGTCAACAAATATTGTTCGTTGCTTATTTCAATGTAAGAGGTTTGCTTCATTCATTTGGGAGAAGAGGCAAATCAAAACAGGGTACTTTATACAAACTTTCCTGTCTGCACTCAGAATATTCAAAGACACATATGCATGGCCTAATACTAATAAAATTTGTAAATTTCATTGATTTCTTAAGATTAGTGTAGTGTATGTGTGTGTGTGTGTGTGCTAGAGATTGAACCCAGGACCTTGCACATAGCATGCACTAAGAACATTATTTTTTAATATATTTTTTTAGTTGTTGATGGACCTTTGAGTAATTCATTAATTCACTTATATGTGATGCTGAGAGTGAACCCAGTGCTTCACACATGCTAGGCAAGCACTCTACCACTGAGCTATAAATCCAGCCCTCTAAGAACATTCTTAAGTAAGACTCCTCCTGTGCTGTCTTGATTTAACTAAGGTTCCAACAGCTTTACTCACCACTACTTTTGCACCATCAGTGTAAATGTTGAAGCACTGAAAGCAAGCAAATGACAACTTAGTATTCTTCCAGAATAATTTTAATCTTGCAAGTTTGCTGAAAGAGCTTTAGGATCACACTGTAAGAAATATTAACCTCATTAAATTTTTTAAAAAAATTTATTGTGTCCAAACAGCAGCAGAGACAGTTCAGGTTGACATTTGCTGGCAGTAAGGTAAGCACAAGCTTGCCTCTGGAATCCTGCTCTGAATAAAGTGAAGCTCTCTTGACTGCTGGGCGCTGAACCCCTAAGAAGATAGCAACCTGGATTTCACTGAGCTTATGGAAGTGAGAATGTTTTGTGCTCATTTGCTGAACTTTGCTGATGACTACAATTTCTACCAAAAATAGACTGAGAGTTCTGCCTGACAAATCTGGATTAAGACAGTTTATAATGTTTGAGAAATGAGAAAACCCTCATTAAAAACAAAACGAAGCAAAACAAACAAACAAACAAAAAGCTACGGGTTCTTCTACTTAATGAGATATTGGACAAGTTACTTATCAGTGGAGCTCAATTTCTCATTAACAGTAGAATATACCCAGGAATGTCAAGGGGAATGAAAGAACTTTTACACATGGGAAGTGCTTAGTTTAGTGGAAAGTGCTAAATCCAATGCTTGTCACCTTGTGAGCCCTCACTAATGCTAGTTCCTGCTTTTTTGTCACTTTTGCTATAATGACTATTGTGATGATGCAGTGTGGGTGAAATTTGGATTGGTTAGTGGCAGCTTTGGGTAGCATGAGAGCCACATGGGTAAAGACATGTTTCTGAGGAAGCAGAAAATAATGCAGTTAGTGTGGAAAACAGGAATAATGGAAGGTAAAGATGGAGAAGTCAGTTAAAGAGGACTTTTGCAATTTAGAATGAGGCTTTATTATCTAATTTTGTGAGTGTAGGTTATTAGGAGGCCATTAGGAGCTTTTCAATGGTATGATTAACCTAGTAGCAGCATACGTTTTGGATTTCAAAAATAACTGGAAGTTGATATAAGACTTGGACCCATGGTATGTAACTTGCTATTTTGACACAATTATCCATCAAATTTCAATTTTATAAAGGTACTGCAAGTCAAAGTTGAAAGAACAGGCTTCAAATTAAAGACTATTACCATTGAGAAATTAATAATGTGATTGGAACTTCTTGGGTTGGAATGAGTTTTGAGCCAAAATCAAATGGAAGGCAAATGTTGCCAAATCGTTTATTTATGATGCCTACATAAGCTTGTTTAGTTTTATTTTATTAGGCTAGAAAGGCATAATATTTGGTCACAGAAATATTTTTTATGCTTGATAGATGCAAGAGTTGGAAAGAAATTCCTTTTGTACCATAGCATCCATATAGCCTTCTGGTCTCTAAAATGAAGGGTTGACTACACAAAAGTGGAATGATAAATTTGGTTTTCTTTTCCTCCACTTACTTACAGGAATTCAGTTACTAGTTCCCAGACTCTTATTTCCTATACTCTGAGAACCAAGTAATAATGAAATTTTCAATGCATTGCTGGAAAGATGTAGCAAAATCACGATATAAAAATAGCCATGTGGTCTTAGTCATTCTTACTGAGTGAAAAAGCAAAGAAAAACAAAAGAAAAACTCTCAAATGCACTTAATTCACCATGACCATTCTCCAAACCCTGCCTTCCTAGCTAATGCTTCTTCATCAGGAACAAAGGTATAAATGATCAGGTAACACTTTATTTTCTAGTCACAGGAGAATATGCCACACACAGACTTATGCCTACTTTCTCTAACACTTGCATTTAAATATAAATTGGTGTTTATCATGTGTGGCATACAACACTGCTAATTTTCCAGGTCAAATACAGCTGGCATAATTAGAGTAGCCATGGAGTAGAAAAAGTCCCCTAAGTGTGACCAAGTAATCAAGTTTGGTTTTCTGGTGTGGAACAAGAATGTCCTTCCCAGGGGGCTCCATGTGTTGGCACCACTCAGCTGCTTGAAGAATTTGCTTGATGAAAGCAATGACTGAGGGAGAAAAAGAGAAACAGGTGGTGTGTCAACAGCAAAGCTGCCGTATGACATCTGCAGGTTGCTCCATGGATCCAGGATCAGGCTGCCTTGCACCCAAAAACCCCTTCTGGGATGCAAAGTTTGCTAAAGCCAGATTGGCAGAAAGAGTTGAAAGAATGTTATACGCAAGAAAGAGGAGGAGAATATTGTTAGAGCCTTCAAAAACCTTAAAAAGGATTTGATTCTGTTCAAATATATGTATATCATATCTAAGACAAACATTACTATCCTTTTTGGTATGATATTAAATTGCAGAACACTGTATGTTTTGTTATGTTCATAATCCAAATAACACCACCCAAAATCAAAAACCCCACAAAAACACAAAAACGTGTTTGAGATCTTCTATTGTCTTTTATTGTCATCTCACACTAAGCCAGTAGGGTGTGCTCATAACTCAACATTCTACTTGTGGAAACCCACCCACCTGACCTTATGGTGTTTTTACTAAAGGTAAACAAAAATTGCATTCATTTTAAGAGACAAACTGCCCGATTTGCACATTGCTCTTGAAGTCGGTTTCATGGCTCATTAAGGTGACAGGTTAAGCTAGACTTCACTTCCTTTGGCTCCCCTTCTGAAATGTTGATCAATCTCTTCTCCAGTTCTTTTCTGCACCTCTCCTGGTGAGTAATCCCCGAATCTAGATCCTATTACCAACACTCTCCATCTTGTCTGCTGAGTGTCTCGTTTGGACAGCATGCATTCTTCAGAACTGGAAGCAAGAATTTTCTGGTAAATAAATACATAACATAGAATGAAGAGAAACTAAATCACGCTGCTAAATCATGATTTTACCTAAAGCACGTTAAAGAATCGTGTAGAAGTCATCCAGTAACCTATCTCAACACTTTCAACATTTAAAAAAGCAGATCTTATTTCTTTTGATGTAAAATTGGAAAAAAAAATATCCTCACAGTTTGGCAAAATGGACTCAAGAGTGGACCTGAGAGACAAAAATTAAGTATGAATACAAACTGTTCTTTCCAGGATAAAAATAGACAGCAGAACATTGCATTGGCTTTCCCTTTTGACTTTCTTTGTAATTTGTGGAGGTAGAAAACACTCAGTGGCCTTCATTGGCTGTACATGTAAAAACTTGGCTGAAAGATGCTGACCAAATGGATAGTATGAGCTCATCTGCCTCCAAACACTGGTTAATGACTGTGTAGACTATGATTGTTTAATTGTACCTGGCACAGCTAGAAATAACTGAGCTCAAGCGTTTCAAAGCACATCCAAATTTGGATTGGCCAATGGCATATTTACCCATATTGCTATGCAAGGTTAAAGTTAATTCTTCTACATTTAGGATAGGATATGTCTGTATATTTTTAGGTATCCTATGGGGTCTCATCCATGTGAGTCTTCATGTGGAGCATTAGAGTATCTTCTTAAAACCATGTAAAGCAAAAACCACACATGATGGTTATATCACATATAATGCTCTACAGTTGTTAAGACTTTTCTGTATAAGCTAATTTGGCATGGTGTGAAAAATGGCAGGGAGATATTCCATATCTCTTCTTTTCACCAGGGCTGCGTGACTGATTGTGGCCAATGGGCCATTGGCAGAAATCACCTGTGTCAGTGCTAGGCTGGGACAGTTTGGAATCAGTGTGCTTCCTCTTCCCAGTCTTAAAATCCACATGCTGTAGATGGCTGGAGTCTAGATCTACTAGGACCATCTATAATACGTCAGATTTTTCTGAGTGAGAAATGTGCATATGGTTTGAGATTTTGGTGGTTGTGTGTAGCCAGTTTGGAGAATTCTAATTATAATATGATGTTGCCAATTTTCTTTTTAAATAAATTAAGATGTTTAATTCAATTTTTACTTTAAATTGGAAAAAATAATATGTTCAGAGTTAATAATTTAAAAGTATGATGGGATATAGAATGGAAATCTCTCTCATTTCTAAACCCTGACCACACATTTCCCCTTCCTGACAGCAGCTAATATTTAATGATTTTCTCAGAGATGTTTACAGAGGTATTCTACTTATGTATAAAAAATGACTTGTATTATATTCCCTGTTTTAAGCACAAATGAGAATGAAAGATGCCCTATTCATTTTGCTTCTTGTTTATATATTGGGGGATGTACATTTGGTTTGTGATAAGTGTTGCCAATCACTTTTTCAATTTGTCATTTATCTTTTGGCAAATGATGTTCTAATGAAAAATTATTTTATTTTAGTTGAATTTATGTATTGAACTTGGAATGTCTCTTTGAGATGGTATTTTAAAGTTGGTATTTTAAAGATGGTATTTTAAAGTTCTCACCTGATTTTTTATTTCACTTTTTTATATTTAAAATATTGGTATAGCCCAGGTAAATTTTGGAGTATGGGACCAACTTTCATTTTTTCTAGACAGCTACTTAGTTGTCTCAATTTTATTAAATACATTCCTCACTGATTTGAAATATGACCTTGTCTCCTTTTTTGTATGTTCCTGGATCTATTTCTAGACCTACTATTCTATTACATTATCTGTCTCCTTCTTTGTGGGCCAGCATATTAAGTCTTCAGTTCATGCCAATATGAATTCTATACTCATCACTTCAGTGAAATTCCTCTTGTTCAAGGATGCTCATTCTAACTGAGGTTTAATACTCAATTAAAGCTGAGTTCACTGTGGAGGTCCTGGCCATGCATGTCAGGCAGATAAGGAAAAGGGAAAGTTAGGTACATGCATGGAAATTGGATCATTTGGAATGTCTGTCTTCTTTTATAGTAAGAAAGCCAAGCTCTTGTCCCAGAGCTACAAAGGGGCAGCCCAGGTGGGCTGGAGTAGAGGCAGCAACCATCGGCTACTCACTGTCAGTGGAGACATCTGCTCTCTGCAGTGCGGCAGCCCAGAAGCCCCAGCATTCACGATCTGAAGATCTCAACCTCCTGCTTTCCATCCACGGTGAGAAAACGGAAGTGGGGCAGACCTGAATGGAAGTTCAGACTTGAGGGTTAA
>PVHX01006714.1:0-21017 GCA_004024805.1 Geosciurus inauris
ACAATGGAATATTATTCAGCAATAAAAGAGAATAAAATTATGGCATTTGCAGGCAAATGGATGGAATTGGAAAGCATTATGCTAAGTGAAGTAAGCCAATCCCAAAAAACCAAATGCCGAATGGTCTCTCTGATTAGTGGATGCTGATGAATAAGGGAGGTGGGAATGGGAAACATAAGAGAAATAGAGAAACACTGGAGGCGACATGGAGGAGGCGGGGGGCAGGAAAGGGAATGGGTATAGTAAAGATGGTTGATAAAAAATATATATAAATATATATATATACTGTTCATTGAAAGTGCATATAAAGGTGTTTATTATGAAGAATTTAATCTGCTTATAATTTTGTGCAAATTTAGAAAAATTATGATTGTAACAATTTTTTTCTATTTGCCTCAACAAATGTTTGCAGTGAACAGTATGTACAGCTTCTGAAAATTTGTTTTTTTCTGTTATGTTTGATAACATGTATTAAAATGCAATATTTGAGAAAAAATTTTTAAAAATACAAAAAAAAAGTATAGTGCTTCTCTCATTACTGTAGTGATGAGATTATTGAAGTTATATAAACACATCTTAGTCTCTGTTTCTTGGAAAGGTATCTGTTAAGTCCTGCTAAGTAACTGACAAGACTAAGCAGGGAGAATAAAGGTAAATGTGCTTCATGTTTTACACCCAAAAGCAGAATTTGTATAACCACGTGACTTCAGAGTTGTGATCTCAAAAAAGGAATTTCTCAGGGCTGGGATTGTGTCTCAGTGGTACAGCACTCGCCTCGCATGCTTGAGACACTGAGTTTGATCCTCAGCACCACATAAAAATAAATAAAGATACTGTGTCCATCTGCAACTAAAAATATTTTTTAAAGGAATTTGTCCTTTAATTTTTCTTGCAGTTAATGTAAGAATACTCTAAATCTCTAAGCTTCTGAAGTATTAGAGATAGAGATGGTCTAATAAAGATATGGTAATAATGTTTATCTAATTATTATTTGTTTACTTTTCCTTATGTAGTCAAGGTGATTTATTTGTTCAGCTTAGTGATATTACAGCTAAAAAGCATTCATTAGCAAAAGAAGTAGACTCCACCAAAGGAATCAGAAATGTTTCTTATTTTTATTGAGTTGAATGTTTGACTCTAACACTTTTCTACATACAAAACATAAGTTCTTTGAAAATTCTTCATAATTGTATTATAGAAGAATTTAGTAAGTAATACGTACTTAATTTGACATTCAACTGTAGTAGCCATATGTTTTTTAATTTCCTTCTGAGCATCCTGATGGAAACACTCAAATGAGTTTGAGAAAAACTGAAAGAAATTAGATTATTAGTTCCATTAAATTGTCAATGTATTTTACTTAAATTTCTGTTCATTAAATTATATCCATCCAATTATTTAAAGCAAATTTGGAAGAAGCCACTGGAGTTGTGCTATGTTTTTAGTGATATACTTTTTATTCTTGCATTTTCTACTTAAAGATGATGTCTATGTTATCCAGTATTATAGTTGATCTTTTTTTCTAGATTGTCAAAATTGCTAAATAAACTTTTTTTAATCAAAAAAAAAAAAAAGAGGGAGACTCCATGAAGCCTTTTATAGGCATATTTACTGGGCTCCGTGTGGATCGTAGCATGTGGCTGGCTCAGCGACCTCACAGGAATGTGGCCACCCTTTCAGAGAACGCTGAAGGACTTCAGTGTGCACAGACAAGCACTGACCTCAGCAGCAGCTGCCGAGGGAAGACACCACAAAAGAAAAGTCCCAAGTAATTTTCAGGGAAGTCACATAAGACATAATCAAGATCACTCAAGCAAGTGAGGGCCCTGAAGTGCACAAGATGAGGAACACAACTCTGTACAACTGCAACTCCACTGACACTCAGAGGCCTGAGGAAATGTGTCACAGATGTCTGCTGTGGCCCAAAATCCTCAAGACACTGCTTGACAAAGTTCCAGTGCCTACAAAGGGATCTGGGTGAAGAGATGCACTCCTCAATATATTTCTTGTTGGGATGCCCCTTCTTAGCTTGACAGAATTAATTGTGCTTGCTTGTGTTGCTATTCCAATTCCTGGAAAGACAGGATCAGTCAACCCTGGTCCCCTAAAGTCTCATGTAATTAAGGAGAGGCATTTGACCACCCAGGAGAATAAACAAGAAAATCCCCATCAGGATAGTACTACTGATATTATGTTTCTTGGAAGTATTTCTAAAAATTCCCCTGATGGTAGTTTCACTTTAGATATGATATCCAGAACATCTGGGCCCACAATTTCCCCAATTACATCATGAAGTACTCTCAGGCCCGGCTACAGGAGGCTGCTTTGGCAACCTCAATAAAGTGAGCTATGGAAAATTGTGGCTCCAACTAGTCCCATGCCTAAAGCTCAAATGCTGGTCAGGCCTTCTAGCAGGCCCTGACCAAAATGGATTCCCCCTATAGAAGAATCCAGTCCTTATGTGATATTTGACATGGGTAGAGGCAGAAGATGGCAGGTGCCCAGGTATAAACAAAATCTAATTTAGGACTGGACCCTCCCCTGCCATATACAAGAGCCTACATTAATGGAGAAAGAATGGTTTGGATTAATGGAAAACATGTTAATTATAGTTCTTTGTTTACATGGGAAAGAATTAAGAGACAAAGGCCTTGATGCCTGCCCAGAGAAATTGAACTCAAATTATGTAAACAATGGTTGCAAAAAAATAGGGCTCAGGGAAGGTTCAGGGAATGGTATTTTAATGATGTATGTGATAGTTAACTTAACCTACAGCTTTGAGTAATTCTAGCTTAAAATAATAAGACATTAGCAGAAAACATTAACTCTGTGTGCACCAACAGCTATGCTAGGATATCACCCCATGCCCTTAGGTATAGTTATCACAATGGTCTATTAGTCTATCACCTTATGTTACCCTCATAGTTGAATATATCTTTGTTTACTTCACCCTGTCTATTGGGGACACAATAGGAAGTTGAGTAACCTCTAGTTTGATATTAAGAACAGGAACATGTGGACCCTTATGGTTTCTAGTTAAGATTTAAAAATTCTTTGAAACTGATGTAGATATTCGGGATAATTATAGATGACCACTCTGTGTTTATGAATAACTCATGATGAATTGTAACCCCCTTCTTTTTTTCTTTTCTTTTAATCAATGGCCATAAAATCACTATAAATAAAGCACTGGTCTGAACTTAGACAGACACAGCTTGCACCAAACCTGGTCTCTGTGTCTCGTTGCTGCCTTCACCGGTGTCATCCCACCTCAGGACCTGACACCCTGCAGAGGCTGGAGCCCTGCAGATGGCAAGGGGAGAAAAGTCAACCAGGGCCTATCTTAGTGCACCCTGTTCCCCAAACTCGTAAGGAACAAACAAGCTCACAGTGGTGGATGCTAAACACAGAAGTAAAGGGAAAGCCCTGTTTACAGGTGGTAGTAGGTAAGAAAGGAACTGCCTCTGTTGTCCACTCTCCCTAACTGCACACTAAAGAACTACAACATACTCCTGGAATCCCGCACTCAGGGAGGCTGAGACAGGAGGATCGCGAGTTCAAAGCCAGCCTCAGCAACAGCGAGGTGCTAAGCAACTCAGTGAGACCCTGTCTCTACATAAAACACAAAATAGGGCTGGGGATGTGGCTCAGGGGTCGAGTGCCCCTGAGTTCAATCTCCAGTGCCAAAAAAAAAAAAAAAAAAGAACTACAACATACTCAACATTTCAATTTAAATATTTTCAATATGACTTTTACCTCATTATTTTCAGTGTCAACTCATGAATATTCTTTAGTAGATACCCAAGTATACAAAGGCAGACGATCCAAGAGAAAAATGGATGGAAGTCTTGACCACACACATCACAAACAGGAATATCCAAATGTCCAACACATGTGTGAAAAAGTGCTCAGCTTCGTTAGTCATCAGTGAAATACAAATTCAATCAATGTATGTTATCATTATACACCTCCCAGAATAAGAAAAAAAGCAGAAAATCCCAGCTGTGAACCAAGATGCAGAGTAACAAGAATGTTCAGATAACGTGAGTGAGAAGCATTTACTTGCCGTCACCTGCTTAGAAGATAATCAGGCAATATCTCTCTACTAAAATTGAATATATGCTCAGACTATGACATAGCAATTCCACTCCTCTGTTTATATCCATAGGAATGCTGGTGTATCTGCCTTAAAAATCAGGCACTACTATGTCCACCTAAGCACTATTTTTAAGAGGCAAAAACTGGAAATTACAAAAATATGTCTATTTCCCAAGATGATACTACATATACTAAGAATCATAAACTACAATCATATGAAGCAGTATAAATAAATTTCACTAAGAAAGTAGAGTAGAATAAATCAGGCACATTGAAGTAACTACTAGATGATTCCTTTGATATAAAGTTGAAAAACAGGTGTCAGGAGCTGACAGCTTTGGGAGCTGCAACTAGAGCCCAGCCCTCAAGGGGTAGTGACTGGGAGGTGACTGGCATGTTGTGGAATTCTCTTCTCTCTCAGATGTGGGAAATTTATGAAATTTCTCAAGATGTTTACTTAGGATTTTTACACTTTTTTAATGGGGTATTATACTTTTTAAATGTTAAGATAGGGCTGGGGTGGTGGCTCAGTGGTAGAGCACTTGCCTAGCATGCGTGAGGCACTGGGTTCGATCCTCAGCACCACATACAAATAAATAAAAAAAATAAAGGTCCATCAACAACTAAAAAAATATTTTAAAAAAATAAAATAAAATGTTAAGATATTTTTGATATGTAATAAATTAATTAAAAATTATGAAGACAAGAAATTTAATTCAGAAACTATTTCCATAGCAAAGACACCAAATGAAATGGCAGACATGGAAACCATGACAGGCTGAAACTGTTACAGAGCTGGGGCCCTCCGGGAAAATGAGGCAGCACAAAGACCCCCCTCTTCAAACCCCGATTCTTGCAATCAAGTCAGAAAGATTTCAGACATGTCGCTCAGAGTAACAGAAATGAGTCTATTGAAGAGATAGGAAAAGGGGAAAAGGACACTCTCAAGGAAGAGAGTGGATCCTCTCAGAAAGGAGAGGGATAATGTGCCGTTCCTGCACTCCAGTTTTACTGGAGATCCCAGAGAAGTTTCCACAGAGTCTCACCCAGGGACTGACAGCAGGGTGACATCAGACTTTCAACTGCCCACTGCCATGGCAACTCCAGGTCATCTTGGCCCATGCTGAACAGTTTTAATTGGATTCTTAACCACACATTCTCACAGATTTTATTGTTAGAAGGAATTATCTTATCTCCCTCAGTTTCAGGATCTGGTCCTGAAAGTCTCCTGATCATTAGCATATTAGCATATAAAATATTAAAGTTGTACATTTTGTGTTTCCCCTTAATATGTGTTTTTTTCACATGGTTACAAGTTCTGTGTCTTCACATCGTCTTCCCTCTGTGCATGTCTGTGCTTGTGTCCAGTTTTGCCTTCTTCTGTTCTCCTGTGAGACATTTTGCCAAGGGCCCCACTACCTATCCACATTATCTTGGGCCTACATTTCTCCTGCAGATAACAGGTAGTTTGCCAAGCAATGTGATATATCCTGTCCACATAGTCCAGGCAGGGCTGAAGGTAAATTGCTTCTTGGAAAAGAAAGCATGTGGGGGCCAGCACAGTGGACCCATTCTACAGAATCATTCTCTTAACGTGATGTTCTCACCATCCTCATCTATCTGTTATTTTTGACAAATAATAAATTAATAAAAAGAAAAATACTGAAGGCAAAGACTTTAATTAGAATACTATTTCCATAGCAAAGACACAAAGGGAAATGGCAGATAGGCTGAAACCATCATTTTAATGGGATGAGGCAACTGAGAAAATCTAAGTTCCCAGGGAAAATCAGCAGGAGCCTTTGGATATTCACAGCTACCCCTGAGTCAACATAGGTAAATCACCACTTTTTATGCAGCACAATTGGTCAGAATCACAAAGAATATGAAATAGTTCAGCTTTGTCACATTTTTTCCTGCAAATCCCTTTTAGTCGCCAGCATGTAGCAAACAGTCGTTGAATATAAGCATTTGGCCCACTTCTAACTGGAAACAAAAACAAATGTTAACGCACAGTTAGTGTCCTGTAATATCACATTGCCAAGGACAAGACTTGGGGGTATGCTTCATTACTTTTTGAGGATAAATTTGGTATAATCAAAGATAGCCAAGACATGGCTTGATACCTCCTTTCCAGTTGCCTTATTTTCCAGGAGCCTTACTATGAGCCACGGTCCACAATTACTTAAATCACTAACCACTTAGATTTAGGTAACAGAGTCCAGCAGATTCAGCTTGGCACTATTTGCTCTTGAAAGAGAATCAGATGCCAGCGAGGTCTCAGGAGTCTGCAGAAGTCCCACACAGGAGGTTTGCAGGGTCTGGATTGGCTACTCAAAGCAATTTGCAATATCAAAGTGTCATTGTGAAGAAAGAAAGATCACTGATCTAATATTTCAGAAGCTCATGGTTCTAGTCCTGTGTTCTCCTATGAGACATTTTGCCAAGAGCCTCACCACCTGCCCCAACTTAATCATGGGGTACTTAAGAGTGTCCTACAGGGTGATGACTGTGAAATGGTTTGAAATACCTAAAACCTATATCTAAATTCTTGCCAGGAATCTTCCTAGATGTTAAGAACTAGCTGCCTCTGGAAGTCAAGAGGTAAAGTAGCGATGGCAGGAAGGCAGTTTATGGGGCCGAGGGTGGCCCCGAGTGGCCCTGCTCATATGGTAAGCCTTATCACTCTACCACCAGTTGCCCCCATGGTATCATGGATTGAGACTTAGTAGTATTAAAAAAAAAATCAGTGTATGAAAATCATCAATGTGGTGTGACCAAAGGCCACTGGCAAAGTGGCTTGCTGTATGCTTACTAGCCCCGAGGCACTTCTCCAGGGACAAAGGAGAACAATAGAGATACAATGCAAAGTATCCAGAGGGCCTGCCACATAGAACAACAGCAGGTCTCAACATGATCCTCATCTATTTGTCTTTTAATACTTCATTCCTGGCCCTCAGAGTGGTATCTTTTGAATATGAAG
Source organism: Geosciurus inauris (assembly GCA_004024805.1). Classification (NCBI taxonomy): domain Eukaryota; kingdom Metazoa; phylum Chordata; class Mammalia; order Rodentia; family Sciuridae; genus Geosciurus; species Geosciurus inauris. The sequence goes on from PVHX01006714.1 coordinate 7,082, forward strand.
GTTTGAGGCAAAGAGTAGGAATTTTCTTCAAATCTGAGAAAACCACAAGCAAAACAATTTTGAGAGCTTCCATTATGGTGGCTTAAGTGGACTCTTCCTGATACTGTCAAGTTAGTTGCTTCTGTCCAGAAAAAGAAAATTCTAACTATTCAAAATAATGCTCCATGGGATCCTATTGTTCTATAAGCTAATTTGACGTGTTTTAACAACCAGCTGTTTGCAGATTCTGCTGGGCATAATATTCACCTTGGTTTCTAAATGAGTGAACAATTACCCAGATAGCTGACTTGGGAGGACAAGTTCTAAGAATCCTCAAGAAACAGCCTCCCTCCCACTTCCAAGTGCTACCTGTCCTCCAAAAGGTCTCATTTTGCTGTGCTCCATTCCCACCAGTATCAGCCCAATCTCTCCACAAGCTTCACAGCCTCCCCAGACCAAAATCCAGAACCAACTTCTTCTCTGAAGAGAACCCCCACCTGTTATCTTCTCTGTACTCCCGGGCATAACCCAGAACATCTCTCTCTCTGCTCCTGTTCCTCCTTGTCTCAGCGGCCTTCCTCCTGCTTTGGCCTCACTCTGATAGAACCTCATACCCACTTTCCATTCACTGTTCTTAATTCCACAGGAAGGGGATCCATTTTACCTGGTGGCACATAGGAGAGCAAGACCAGGAACACAAAGACTAAAAATTGGCTCCTCATGGCCAATCAACAACGAGGCAACCGAGGTAAAAGGGAGAGTCACCCTTTATGTAGATTTTAAGAGATGAGGAGCTGCATGACCAGTGAACCTTTCAGAACAAGAACACCTGCTTGCTTCACTGAGCCATCCAATGAGTGAAAGTCCTGACTCTGCATACAGTGTCACATGACTGTGCGCCCCGTGTGTTCCAGCAACTGAACTCACACTGCAACCGGCCTGTAGGAGGCCCTGATGAGGTGCTGTAGAGAGCTGTGCACAAAGTGTTTATGACAGTTGTCTTCAATCGGAACACACACAAAACTCAGGTAGGTATTGTTGTCCCATTTTAAAAACAAGGACCTTAAGTTTCAGGTGGACTAAGTGACTTTCCCAAGTTCACACAAATTAGAGATGGTAGCAACACAACTTACAGTTGTGTTGACCACTACATACATAAGCATCAAATCCTGCCTGGTTCATTTCTAGTGTAGCTGCAATCTCTTGGAAAATAAAACCTGCCCAAAGAGCATGAACAAATCTTCATAATGCTGCCAAAGTGAGTCTGGAAGCACATGGAGCTCACCACCCAGTCCTGAGCACACGCACTCAGTGACATGGAGTTATACACAGAATGTATGATAAAGTCCTTGACAGTGTCGACGGTTTCCTAAGTGCTCTAAGTCTCATAACGACTCTTTCTGATATACTTGGTGAAGTTTCATATTCTATAGCATATATTCCATAAGTTTTATAACAACTCTATCTGGTTTTTTTTTTTTTTTGGTACTGGGGATTGAACTCAGGGGCACTCGACCACTGAGCCACATCTCCAGCCCTATTTTGTGTTTTATGTGGAGACAGGGTCTCACTGAGTTGCTTAGCACCTCGCCATTGCTGAGGCTGGCTTTGAACTTGCGATTCTCCTGTCTCAGCCTCCCTAAGCGCTGGGATTACAGGTTTGAGCCATCGCGCCTGGCTACAACTCTATCTGTATACTGTATGAAGAATCCAGAATGAAAAAACCTGAGCTCTGATCTGGACTTTGCATGAATGGGCTTAGTAAGCTTTCAATAGGGCACTCACATCCCATGAAGAACACCAGTGCTCTAGCTTGTCACAGGATTGTCATGAGGTCAGATGAAGTAGTTCTCATGAAAAGCTCTCATGAAGAGTATATTTAAGGGGCTCTTAGGCCCATATATGAGATGATATTTAGAACTAGACATGGTGGTGCTCCTCCAAGTAATATACTGAATGAAGCTCTTCCAGAGCTTTGTTTGGGATTGCAGTAGAAATTGTTCAGCATGACTCTGTGCCTGACCCCTGGTCTCTTCTCCCAACTAGATGCTCTCGTCTCTCCTTCTTTTCTCTCTCTCTCTCAGACTCTCTCTCTCTCTGTCTTTCTTTCTCTCTCATTGCATTGCCAACTACTGCCTTTGACCGTTCTCAAACAGGTCCCCCTCAAAGCGTTCAGGTATGTCATTCACATGGCCTGGATACCTGGATCATGCCCTCTATCTTCACTTGAGCCAGGTGCGGTGGCTCAAGCCTGTAATCCCAGCACTTAGGGAGGCTGAGACAGGAGAATCGTGAGTTCAAAGCCAGCCTCAGCAATGGCAAGGTGCTAAGCAACTCAGTGAGACCCTGTCTCTACATAAAACACAAAATAGGGCTGGGGAGGTGGCTCAGTGGTCGAGTGCCCCTGAGTTCAATCCCTAGTACCAAAAAAAAAAAAAAACATTTACTTATTCACAGCAATGACCTCAGCTTCTTCCATAGAATGGATTTTTCTAAACCTTCCCACCCAAATTAGGTTCCTTTTTGTAATTTTTTCTCATAGGATCCCTTTCCATCATTAGCATATTAGCATATAAAATATTAAAGTTGTGCATTTTGTGTTTCCCCTTAATATGTGCTTTCTTCACATGCTTACAAGCTCAATGAGATAATGTATATCATACATATATGACCCCACATCAACAAAATCCAAGTGTTTTTCTAGAACACTGTATTCATTAAGGTACCCCTAGAGGGCTACCATAATGAAGTACCACAAACTGGGTGGCTTAAACAATAGAAATGTATTGCCTCACAGTTTTTGAGGCTAGAATGTCTAAATCAAGATACCAAGAGGGTTGGTTCCTTCTTTTTCTTTTCTTTTTTTTTTTGGTACTGGAGATTGAACTCAGGGGCACTCAACCACTGAGCCACATCCTCAGCCCTATTTTGTGTTTTATGTAGAGACAGGGTCTCACTGAGTTGCTTATTAGCGCCTCACTGAGGCTGGCTTTGAATTCGCAATTCTCCTGTCTCAGCCTCCCTAAGCGCTGGGATTACAGGCTTGAGCCACCGCGCCCGACTGGTTGGTTCATTCTGAGAGCTATCAAAGGATCTGCTCCAGGCCTCTCCCAGCTTCTGGCAGCCTTGGGCATTCCCTGGCTTGTAGGTGGTGTTCTCTCTGTGTCTTCACATCATTTTTCCCTCTGTGCATGTCTGTGTTTGTGTCCAGTTTTGCCTTCTTATAAGGACATAGTCATACTGGATTAGGGCACACCCTAATGATCTCACTTTAACTTGATCATCTGTAAAGACCCTGTTAAAACAAACATTAACCTTCAATCTTCCTGGGTAATATCTATGACCCAAATGATATCATATCAATAAATTATTTTTCTAGAACACTAATTATTCTCTTTTCTTCCATCATATGCCAAGAAGAAAAGCCATCTGTGGAACTGCTTCTACTTCTGGGCTTTTGAAAAACCCTGGAGAACTTTGCACAACTCTGCAGGGAGAGTGAGTTTATAAAAGTAGATCATTCCTCTTACACATTCTAGTCAACTAGGGTGCCATGTACCCTCATTTCCCACCAAGGCCCACCCTACTCACCCAACAAGCAATCATGTACATATCCAAAATTGGATATGCACCTTTCCTTTTTAGTCTTACTTCTTCAGAAAAATAAATATGAATTCTCATCCTCACATCTTATTCCTACATCCCCACTCAAAACACACTCATCTCTTCAGTTCCATTGCTTTGTCAATAATCCCCTCTTTGGAAAAAAAATTTATTGCAAAATATAAGACATTTACACAAAAAAAAATACCCACAAAACATATGTGAAGCTTATGATATGTTACCTCATTGCAATTACCATCCAGGTCAGAAAGTAGAATTTGGGGCTGGGGTTGTGGCTCAGTGGTAGAGCGCTTGCACCGCAGGTTTGAGGCACTGGGTTTGATTCTCAGCAGCATATATAAATAAATGAATAAAATAAAGGTCCGCCAATACCTAAAAATATATTTAAAAAAAGAAAAGAAAGTAGAATGGGGTGGCTTTCCCAGAAGCCTTCCCATATCCCCCAACCCATCACAGCCCCCTTTCTCCCTACCACTTACCAATACCTGACCTTTACTGCAATTGCATGTTTCACTTTCTTTATTGCTACCACTTGATTGTGCATCACCCATGTTACTACTACCCTGACCTTTACTAGAATCTTGTTCTTGAATATCTTTAGAGTTTTATCACCCAACTGGGCATACCTACAAACACAATTTTCATCCTGCCCATTTTTTTTTTTTCTTTTTGGTATGTCTTTTAGGTCTCTTTTTACCTTTATGACTCCTCCTCCTCACTCTGACAATTTATCTATTAAAGAATCCAGAACATTTGACCTGCACAATTTTCCACAAAAAGAATTTCACTGACTGTATCTTCACTCATCATGCACTTGACTTGTACTTCTGTCCTCATGGCTCCTGAGAATTGGTAGGTGGGTCCTGAGAATTAATCAGATGCAGGTTCAACCCTGTGGCAGGATTTGTAGGTTTTCTGGTGTCTTTTCATCAAGAGGCTCATAATGGAATGAAATTAGAAATCAACAGTAAGAAAAATTATGGAAAATATAAAAACACATAGTGATTGAAAAGAATAATTTTGAACAATGAATGTATCCTAAAAGAAAATAGGAGAGAAATTTTAAAATTCCTAGAATCAAATGACAATAGAGATACAGCATACCAAAACCTCTGGGACACTATGAAGGTGGTTCTAAGGAAAGTTTATAGCTATGAGTATCTACATTTTTTTTTTAAAAAGTAAAGAACCCAAATAAACAGTCTAATGCTACATCTCAACACCCTAGAAAAACAAGAACAAGCCAATTTCAAAACCAGAAGAAGGAAGTAAATAATTAAGATTGGAGACAAAATTAACAAAATAGACAATTTTTTAAATACAGATCAGTTTAACAAGGAGTTGAGTTTTTTTGTTTGTTTGTTTGTTTGTTTGTTTGTTTTTGGTACTGGGGATTGAATTCAGGGGCTCTCGACCACTAAGCCACATCCCCAGCCCTATTTTGTGTTTTATGTAGAGACAGGGTCTCACTGAGTTGCTTAGCGCCTCGCTTAGCACCTCGCCTTTGCTGAGGCTGGCTTTGAACTCACGATTCTCCTGTCTAGCCTCCCTAAGTGCTGGGATTATAGGCTTGTGCCATCGCGCCCGGCAAGAGTTGGTTCTTTGAAAAGATAAACAAGACTGATAATCCCTCAGCCATACTAGCCAAAAGAAAGAAGGCACAAGTTAATAAAATTAAAGGTAAAAAAGGAGATATCTCCACAGAGATCACTGAAACCCAGAGGATCATTAGAGATGATTTTGAAAGCTTATATTCCAATAAATTTGAAAATCTAGAAGAAATGGGCAAATTTCCAGACACATATGACCTACCAAAATTGAACTAAGAGGATATAGAAAACCTAAACAGATGGATAACTAGCAATATGATTGAAATAGTAATAAAAAGTCTTACAACAAAGGAAAGTCCAGGACCAGATGGATTCTGAACTAAATTCTACCAAGAACTAATGCTTCTAAAGTTATTCCACAAAAAAGAAAGTAGAACCATTCTCAGTTTTATTCTATGAAGCCAGTATCACCTTAATGCCAAAACCAGGCAAGGGCACATCAAGGAACAAAACTACAGACCAATATCCCTAATGAACATAGATGCAAAAATCCTTAATAAAATGTTATCGATTTGTATTCAAAAACATAGTAAAAAGTTTATATACATTATGATCAAATTGGTTTTATTCCAGGAATGCAAGGATGATTCAACATATGCAAATCAATAAATGTAATTCATCACATAAATAACATTAAGGACAAAAATCACATGATCATCTCAATAAATGTAGACAAAGTCTCTGAAGAAATTCAGTTCCTATTTGTGTTAAAAACACTGAAGAAACTAGGGATTGAAGGAATTTATAAGGGCTACATACAACAAACTCAAAGTCAACATCATACTAATAGGGAAAAACTGAGAACATTTCCTCTAAAATTAGGAACAAGACAAAAACATCCACTCTCAACACTTCTATGCAATGCAGTACTTGAAATTATAATCAGAGAAATGAAGCAAAAGAAGGAAATAAGATGGGTATTAATAGGAAATTATCACTATTTGCAGATGATATGGTCCTATGCTTAGAAGACCCACAAAAACTCCACCAGAAGACTTCTAGAGGTGATAAACAAATTCAGAAAAGTAGCAGAATACTAAATCAACTGCAAAAATGAATGGCTTTTCCATACATCTATAATGAATCTGCTGAGAAAGAAATCATAAAAACAATTCCATTCACAATAGCCAAAAAATAAAATAAAATACCTAGGGAGTGCATCAAGTTAAAAACCTTTGCACAGCAAACGAAACAAGACAGTGAAGAGGGAACCCATAGAATGAGAGAAAATCTTGGCTAGCTACTCTTGACACAGGATTAATATTCATAATAGCTGGGCACGGTGGTGCACACCTATAATCCCTGCACTTTGGGAGGCTGAGACTGGAGAATCGCAAGTTCAAAGCCAACCTCAGCAACAGCGAGGCACTAAGCAACTCAGTGAGACCCTGTCTCTACATAAAACACAAAATAGGGCTGGGGATGTGGCTCAGTGGTCAAGTGCCCCTGAGTTCAATCCCTAGTGCCAATATATGTATATATATATTTTTTTTCAGACTAAAGAACCCAAAAAAACTTAACAAAAATACCAAACAGCTCAATCAATAAATGGGAAAATGAACTAAGGAGATGTGTCTCAAAAAAGAAATTCAAATGATCAACATGTATGTGGTGGGTAGATGGGGTATGGAGAGCAGTTTCAGTAGACAGTGCCTGGATGTTGGTAGCAGAAAGTTAGTTATCAGAATATTTAGCCTATGGCGCATGCCTGTAATCCCAGCATTTTGGGAGGCTGAGACAGGAGCATCATGAGTTCAAAGTCAGCCTCAGCAATAGCGAGGCACTAAGCAACTCAGTGAGACCCTGTCTCTAAATAAAACACAAAAAAATAGGGCTGGGGATGTGGCTCAGTGATCAAGTACCCCCAAGTTCAATTCCCAGTACCAAAAAAAAAAAAAAAAAGAATATTTAGCCTAACTGACAAGCAAACACACAAACATGTTGTACTTCAGTGTGCGTCAGCACCTGAAAGCATTAAGAGTGGAAACAAGTCTTTCCGAGTCATGTTGATCAGCATGACTATCCCTTGCCTGATATGATCCGTACAAAAAACTTTTCTGCCAGCATAAGGTCTTGAGAAGCAAGGAGACAGTCTCCTAGAGCAGCCTCTGCATTGACGGAATGGTGTCACATTAAGTTAAAGAGGAACTCTGTTGAAATAAATAGGACCATAAAAGAATGCCAGAAGGTTGTGCACACTGACATATCCTTTATCAGTTTCACAGTCCTTATTCTCACCTAAGATATGTGTATAGTCCCATCCTGTACAACTGCAGAGTATAGCCGTGCACCATCAAGATGGTGCTCAAACTGAAAGTCAGAGCTGGGCGCAGGGTGCACATCTGTAATCCTAGTGACTCAGGAGGGTGAGACAGGAGGATCACAAGTTCAAGGCCAGCCTGGGCAACATAGAGACTCTGTCTCAAGATTCAAAGGGGGAAGGGGCTTGGAATGTAGTTCTGTGGTATAAGGCACCTGAATTCAGCCAAAGGAAGGAAGGGAGGAAGTCAGTCAGTCAGTCTTATCCAGGGTTTCTCTGCCAGATGGACTAGGACATGAAGGAATGGAAGAAATAAGAATTTATGATTCATGGAACTGAACCGTACTTTGTTCACTCACATCACCTAGCATATTCACTGGAAACCCACTATGTCCAATAATACCAATGCTGGTATGTGATGAGTGTTAATAGAAATAATAGTAATAGTAAGGTTGGTGACATCATGTGGTTGTGATGAGTATTAAATGAGATAATTTAGGTAAATGTAAGAAGTTTATCAGGCCACTTAGGACATTAAAAAAAAAAAAACAAGGGAAATGTTATTTTAATTGGTGAATGTCAATAGGAAACTTTCAGATTACTTAGAGACAGAAGAGAATAGTAGCCACTAGTAGATAATGGGATGAAGTGAGAAAGCACCTAGAGAACCTAGGAATCTTTGAAAACTGTCTCTCCCTTCATAAGGAAGTCTCACTCCACCTTTATTCTCCTGTTCTGAGGGGCTCAGCACAAACAGGAAGATAGAATGAACTTCTATCTATAGAATGATACATGAACTTCCTCCCACTTGGCCCACTCACATATCCACAACATGCACACTTCCACCAACAGTATCTATTATGCCACAGATTAGAAAGTACAAATAATACTGAGAGGATTATGCTTCATGAAACACTTGAGAAATTATAAAGATCAGAATCCCCAATTATATACCAGGTTACTTAAATTTTAATTAGAACAAAGAAATGGAGCACAGCTAGGGTCCCCAGCTATTGAAAATTGGGCAACATTCTAGGACATAATGTTGAAAGTACATGGACTATGGAATCATAGAGTTATGCATGCTTCAATCTCTGCCACTTACTAACAGTAAATATAAGTCAAGTTGAATATTATCCTTAAATTCAATTTCCTCATCAGCAAAATGAGGGAATCACCACTTACACATAGGTTGTTAAAAGAATTCAATGAGAAAAATTAAAAATAAACTACCAGAATGTCTGCCATTCAGTAGGTTCTCAATACTTTACCTTTCTGACATATACCAGGCCCCTATAAGTGATATTTCAAGTCTGTATCACCTAGTAAAACTGAATCTTGTTAAGTGATACCAAACTATGACAGTATAGAAAGAAGTCTATCATTGAGCAACTTGAGAGTATTTTTGAATCAGATTTAAAATAAGAGGAAGGTCCTAGATCATGTGTTCATGGGGGTGGAATGAAAGGTCTAATGACATACAAAGACATATATATGCACATATAGACATAAATACATACATGTATAGACTATATTCTTATTCTCTTAGAGTTAAGAGTTACCTAAGAGAAGACAATGAAACCAACCTCATCATTTTGTGGATTAAAAATCTGAGGCCAAGACAAACTATAGAACCAGCCTAGGTGTCCATCAATGGATGAACGGATAAAGAAAATGTGGTATATATACACAATGGACTTTTATTCAGCCAGAAACAAAAATAAAATCGTGTAATTTGCAGGAAAATGGATGGAACTAAAGATCATCATGTTACAAGAAATAAGTCAAACTCAGAAGGTTTTCTCTCTTATGTGGAAGATAGAAAAAGGAAAAGATCTGGAGGCAGATCTTATGGAAATCAAAAAGAGATCAGTAGAGGAAAGGGACCAAGGGGGAGAGAGAACTGCTGGGGCATGATATGGGTCAAATTATATTGTTATGTTGTGTTCATGTACAAATATGCAACAACAAATCCCATTACATACAACTATAATGCACCAATAAAAAATATGGGGGAAAACAGAATCCAGGGCCAGGAAAAGTCAAGAGACTAATTTGGAATCAAACCTAAAATAAATGCTATACCTTCGGCAAGGTTTCAGGTCTTTTGACACCCAACCCAGAATTCAACTTCATACATACTTTAGCCATAGTTTCTTAAGCTTCTACTTAAAGCATGGAAATGTTGGGAGAGTCTATTTTCACTACCACCTAAAAAATAGTCACTAATCCACAAACACGTAAGGTGAAAAAATAAAGACAGAATTGGCAGTCATAAATAAGCCCTGGATACCACCACCCCTCCTCTCTAGTCCCTGCCCATTTCCTCCCCAATCTTAATTCCCTGAAGTAGTAAGAAATAAGAAAAAAGAAATCTAGATCCTTCTTCCTATAATAAAATGAGCAACTCTGGAGGAGCTGCTCATGGTGAGAAAGTTCTAAATTTGTCCAGTGATTTTAGAGACTGATGAGCCTGTGGCTATAGTCCTAGGTTTCAGGTTCAACCTAAAGCTCAGTAGGCACTGCTGACTTCAATGCTAGACTGGCACCGATGGACACAGGGTCTAGGCCTGCCTAGTATCAAACCAGTCTCTGTAATCCTATAGTTAAAGTCAGCCTATAGACCCAGGTTCCAGATTGGCCCCCATGGATGATTTAACAGATCTACCCAGTAAATCCAGGCTCCAGAAACCTTGTTGATGAAGGCAATGAACCTGCTCACCTACTGATTCAGGCACAAGACCAGCCTGTCTGACTATTCCAGCAGATAGCCTATGCATGAACAATGCCAGAGGGCCTAAGCAGAATCTCTGGACAGGCTGATTTGTGAAGATCTGCCCCAGAAAAAGCCAGTCTGCAAAGACTAGAATATGTTCCTATTTCTTCAAATCTCCCGACAGCAACATAAGGTAATACAACAAGCCTGAAAAATAAGTGGAGTTATATGAACTGTTTGACACATAATTCAGAAGACTTGTTTATGGAGGATCAGAAAACTTCAAAAACTACAGAGAAAAAATTCAATGTATTTAGGGAAAAAAAACAACCACAATGAGAAATTTAACAAAGAGACTAAAAATATTTTAAAAAAGAAAAAAATTCTAGAGCAAAAAAATACAATGAATGAAATAAAAATGCAATAGAGAACATCAAGAACAAAACTCACGGAATAAAAGAATCTGTGAACTTGAAGACAGGTTATTTAGCAATAAACTATCAAAAAGAAAAATTAACTTACCTAGTAAATGATCAAACACTCCCCTCTAACAGATAAGAATAATTGCATCTCCCAATACTTCAGCTACCAAATTAAACCACTCATCCATTATTCAAATTGGCTCAGGAACAACCTACTAAAAGAATGGACTAATTATTTAAACTGGAAATGGTCATTCTGTGTCCAAGGATAGAACTTAATTGTAGGCATTTTATAAAGCAGCAGCTTGAGATAAGTAAAAGTGTAGCATCTCTGTAGGTGAATAAAGCTGAATTGTTTTTAGCTTAAAATAAAATATTATCAGATATATTAAATAAGCCTCATAGCAACCACAAAGGAAAAAAATCTCTAGGAAATGCAGAAAAGAGAAAGAGAAAGGAATACAAGAACATTACCACAAATCAGCAGATCACAAAGACTTCAAAAGAGGAAGAAAGGACAAAAGAACTGCAAAATACTCAGAAAATAATTAACAAAATGCAATAATAAGTTCTTCACTTTCAAAAATTAAGTGTAAATGGATTTAATTTTTCAATCAAAATTCACGGAATGAATGAATAAGTTTTAAAAATAAGATCCAACTATACATTGCCTACAAGAGACATACTTTAACCTTAAGGACACATGTAGGCTTAAAGTAAGAGAATGGAACAAATATTCTATAAAAAATAATAAGCAAAAGAAGGCTGAAGTGGCTGCTATAGTTTTGACATGAAGTGTCCCCAAAGGACTTATGTGTTGAAAAGTTGTCCACCAAATCAACGATCAATGTTTGGAGGAGAGAGTGCTTTTGAGAAGTGATTGGATTATTAAGGCTGTGATCTCCTCAGTGGATTACTCCACTGACAGATTAAAATTTTGATGGCATTGGTAGAAGGTGGAGAAAACTGTAGGAGATGCAACCTATTTGGAAGGAATGGGTCCTTGGGGGAGTGCCCTTGGTGACAGTATCTTTTCCCTGGCCCCTTCTCCTCCTCTGCCTCCTTCTCCTCCTCCTCCTTCTCCTCTTCCTCCTCCTCCTCTTCCTCTTCCCCCTCCTCCATCTCCTTCCCATTCTCTCTCTTCCTTCCTCCTCCTCTTCTTCCTCTCTCTCTCTCTCTCTCTCTCTCTCTTCCCCCCTCCTCTCTCTCTCTCCAAATTTCCATGAATTGAACAGCTTTCCTCCACCATGCCCTATGTCCTGCCTCACCTCAGATCCAAAGCAATGGAGCCAGCAGACCACAGACTAAAACCTCTTAAACTGTGAGCCAAAATAATCTTTCCTCCTCTAAGTTATTTTTTCAGGTATGTTGTCATGGCAGTGAAAGCTGACAAACATAATGCCTATACTAATATCAGGAAAAAATAAACTTTCCATCCACATTTATCACAAGATAAAATCGCTATGTAATGATAAAGGAGTCAATTTATCAAGAAGATACAGAACATCCTATCTAACAGCAGGAGAATAAAATCTCAGAATTCAAACATAATCAAATCTTACCAAAGGTAATCAATTGATTTGCCTAGTTACAAGGCCCCTTTCTGGCATCTGTGTTTCTTGATCATTAAGGCAACCAGACCTTACTTCCCTCTCTGAACTTCCCAGGGTATAAAGTGTTTTTTTATTATTCTTAAGTAGCTGTTCCATGTAATGAGCTAGATTCTTCTTGCTTGAGTGTAGATTTGGGTTTTAGTCTGAAGTCATCTCTCAGTGACTTCAGACTCTGTACAGTTCAGAGATTGAAACTGTAATCTTAACCCTCTCTGTCAATCCTGTCCCAATATGCAGTAGGGGGCCATGGTGCACTAGTGGAGAGTTCTGGATAAAGCCTGGGAAGAGTCAAGAATTACACGCAGCTTCACCGTCACCACAGAAGTCATGCTGGTTCCTTTCTTCCTTCAAGTCGAAGTCCCCACATTTTTAAGAAGCAGAAAGCAGTACATTTTTACTCTCACCTTCTAAGTTCCCTGGGTTTGTGCATCTGCTGTACAGAACAGAATGAAGCCATCCTGCAGTCCCAATGGCCCACCCCCGCTTGAGAGGGAGGTGTTCCCATCTCCTTCTGGAAAATCCAGATTCAGCCATCAGAGATGACCAACTTGCCTTACTCTTACCTTTCTTTTGGTGTGTGTGATTCCAGCTAAGGAGATGGATGTCAGGCAGGCAGGGTCCCAGGAACCTATTACAGACCTTCCTCAAGGCTGACTCCCTCCCGTACGCTCCAGGGATGGGATGGGCGTGGGGACAAGGATCCTCAAGGAGAAGGTGGGTATAGGCAAATGCAGTGCATCCTTCCTGTTTGCTAATAGAGGAAAAACATAAAATTGCACATATTAATGGTGTACCTTTTAATGTTTTGGCACATGTATGCATTGTATAAGGTTTAAATCAGGTTCACTGTCTCCTCTAATCTTTATCATTTCTACATGGTGAGAACTTTTTCAACACTTTCTTCTAGCTTGTTGAGATGTACAGTACACTATTGCTCATAGCAGTGGCACACAGAGCATCTTGCTCCTAATGGTAACTTGGCACCCATTGGTCAAGTCTCCACATCCTTCCCGCTCCCACTGTCCCTGGCCTCGGGTAAACACCATCCTCCTCTTGACATCCACGAGACGATTGTTCAGATTCTACGGATGAGTGAGATCATGGGATATCTGACTTTCTTTGCCTGGTTTATTTAATTTAATATAAAGATCTCCAGTTCCATTCATGTTGTCTCAAAGGACAGGAATTTGTTTTCATGGACGAATTGTGTTTCACGATGTCCCTACCACCTTTTCTTTATCTGTTCATGCATTAATGAACAGTCGGATTGTCTCCAGTTCTTGGCTATTGTGAACAGTGCTGCAATGAACATGGAAATGCAGATATCTCTTCAAGATGCTGATTTTACTTGCGTTGTAGACACACCCAGTAGAACGTTGAATGTTTTAAGAAAACTCTATATTGTTTTCTATAGCAGCTCCACTAATTTAATTCCCATCAACATTGACAAGGGCTCTCTTAAGTCTGCATCGTTGCCATCGCTTGTTAGTTCTGGGTTTTTTTGATAATAGCCATTCTTCCTGGAGTAAGGTGACATCTGACTGTGGTTTTGATTTGCATTTCCCTGATAATTAGTGATATTGAGCATTTTTTCATATACCTGTTGCTCAGTTGCATGTTTTCTTCTGAGAGATGTCTATTTAGGTTTATTGCCCATAATATGTTTTCTGAGCACACTTTAATTGGTTCTTTTTAGTTATAGATGACAATGA
>PVHX01006714.1:21117-98112 GCA_004024805.1 Geosciurus inauris
GGTACTGGGGATTGAACTCAGGGGCACTCGACCACTGAGCCACATCCCCAGCCCTATTTTGTGTTTTATGTAGAGACAGGGTCTCACTGAGTTGCTTAGTGCCTCGCCATTGCTGAGGCTGGCTTTGAACTCGCGATTCTCCTGTCTCAGCCTCCCTAAGTGCTGGGATTACAGGCTTGAGCCACCGCGCCCGGCTTGAAATTTATTTTAACATAATTATAAAAGTGTGGCTATTGCCCACATTTTAATCAGATTATCTGGCTTTGTGTTGATGCTGGTGATGGTGGTAGTAATGGTGGTGGTGGTGGTGAGTTTTTGGAGTTCCTTATATATTCTGGGTATCAACCTCTTGTCAGATGTACAGTTAGCAAGTGCTTTCTCCCACTCGGTAGGGTGCCTCTTCACTCGGGGATGGTGTGCTTTTCTGCTACACAGAAGCTTTCTAGTTTGATGTGATCCTATTCGTGTGTTTGTGCTTTGCTTCCCATGCTTTGGGGATCATCTTGTCCAAAACCATCTTTGCCCATCCCAATGTCCTGAAGCTCTTCCCCTATGTTTTCCTCTAGTGGTTTCCTAGTTTCAGGTTACATTTATGTCTTTAGTCCCTTTTGAGCTGATTTTTATAACAGGTGAGAGCTAAGGGTCTACTTTCATTCTTCCACACATGAATATCCAATTTTTCCACCAGCATTTATTGGGGGGGGGGGTAGGGGAGTTGTCCTTTCTCCAGTGCATTGTTCTTGGTACCTTTGTTGAAATCTGTTGATGTGTGGGTTTATTTCTAGGCTATTTTGTGGGTTTATTTCTAGGCTATGTATCTTTTTTATGCCAACAGCATGTGTTGGAGGAGGGGAGGGTATTGTTGCTGCATCTTTGTAGCATATTTTGAGGAAGTGTAATGCCTCCTAATTTGTACCTTTGATTTGTTTTGTTTTGTTTTGCTTTGCTTTGCTTTGTTTTGTTTTGTTATGGTGCCAAAGATTGGACCCAGAGGTGCTTAACCACTGAGCCACATCCCCAGGCCTTTTTATAATTTTGAGACAGACTCTCAAGTTGCTGGGGCTGGTCTTGAACTTTCAATCCTCCTACCTCAGCCTCCAGAGGCATATACTATTATGCCAGGCTCCTGCTTTGTTCTTTTTGCTTGAGATGACTTTGTCTCTTTGGGGTTTTGTTTTTTTGTTTGTTTGTTTGTTTTGTTTTGTTTTTGTGGTTCCATATAAATTTGAGGGTTGTTTTCTCTAGTTCTGTGAAAAATTCCATTGGTATTTTGATAGGGATTATATTGAATCTATAGATCACCTTGAGTCATGTGACCATTTTAGCAATATTGATTCTTACAAGTCATGAACATAGGATATCTTTTCAAGTTTTTGTGTCCTCTTCAATTTCTTTTGTCAGTGTTTTATAGATTTCATTTTAAGTATCTTTGCTAAATTTATTCCTAAGTATTTTTGGAAGTATTATAAATGGAACTACTGTCTCAATTTCTTTTAGATAATGAACTATTGGCCTATAACAATTGTTATGGCTTGGATGTGAGGTGCCCTGCTCCTGCCAATCTCATGTGTAAGACAATTCAAGAATGTTCAGAAGTGAAATGATTAGATTATGAGAGCTATAACCTAATCTGTGGATTAATCCACTTGCATAGATTAACTGGGTGATAACTATATGCAGGTAGGGTGTGGTTGGAGGAAGTAGGTCACTGGGGGCTTTGCTTTGGAGTGTATATTTTGTGCCTTGGGAGCAAGATCTTCTGCTTTCTGGCTGTCATGGACTGAGCAGCTTTCCTCTCCCATGCTCTTCCACCATGCTGGGCCCTCCCTTAGCTGGGCTAGCTGGGCTCAGAGATATGGAGTCAGCCAACCATGGACTGAACCTCTAAAACCAGGAACCAAAATAAAATTTTTCTCCTCTAAGTTCTTTTGTTGTTGTTGTTTGTTTTCTTTTGTTTTTTGTGATGCTGGGGATTGAACCCAGGGCTTTGTGCACATGAGAAGCAAGCACTCTACCAACTGAGCTATATCCCCAGCCCTCCTCTAAGTTACTTTTGAAAGGTCTTTTGGTCACAGTGGAAAAAAGTAGACTAAAATAACAGTGCTATTCATTTTATATTTATTTTGTGTCCTGGAAATTTGTAACATTTATTTATTAGTTCTCATAGTTTTTTGGTGGAGTTCTTGAGGTTTTATATTATGAGATAATGTTATTTGCAAACAGTGACAATTTGACTTCTTTTGCAATTCAGATGCACTTTATTTCCTTCTCATGTCCAATTTCTCTGGCTAGGACTTCCAGCACTAGGTTGAATAAAAGTAGTGAAAGTGGACAGACATCCTTTTCTCATTCCAGGTCTTAGAAAGCTTTCACCTTTTCCCCATTTGGTATCATGTTAACTGTTGGCTTTTATTATGTTGAGGAGTGTTCTTTCTGTACCTAATTCAGTATTTTTATCATAAAGGGACATTTCATTTTATTCAATGCCTTTTCTATATCAATTGAGATGAGCACATGATTTTTCTTTCGAATTATTTTGATGTAATATATTACATTTATTGATTTGCATATATATAACCTTTCTTACATCTCTGCAATGAACTTTACTTAATCATGGTGAATAATCTTTTTAATGTGCTATTGGATAGTTTCTAGTATTTTGTTGAGCATGTTTATATATGGTCAAGAATTTTGACCAACAGTTTTCTTTTTTCTTGTGTCTTTATCTGGTTTTGGTATCAGGGTAATACTGGTCTTATAAAATATATTTGGCAGAATTCTTTCTTCTCCAATTTTTTTTTTTGGAATGATTTACAGAGAATTGGCATCAGATTGTCTTTAAATGTTTGGTAAAATGTATTGAGTAAAATCATTTGGTCCTAAAACTCTCTCTGATGGGAGATTCTACTGATTCAATCTCAATATTTGATATTGATTTGTTCAGATTTTCTATTTCTTCACAGTAAGATGCATGCATCTAGGAAGTTGTGCATTTCTTCTACATAATCAATTTGCTGGCATATAGTTGTTCATGATAATCTAATGATCTTTTGTATTTCTGTGGTATCAGTTATAATGTCCCCTTTTTCCTCTTTGATTTTACTTATGGAAGACTTCTCCCTCTGATCTTTTTTTTTTTTTAATTTTTTTTATAGACATGTTTTATTTATTTATTTATATGTGGTGCTGAGGATCGAACCCAGGGCCTCCCGCATGCGAGGCAAGCGCTCTACCGCTGAGCTACAATCCCAGCCCCTCTCCCTCTGATCTTTATTATTTCTTTCCTTCTACTAAATTGAGTCTTGGTTTCTTCTTGTTTTCCTAGTTTCTTGAGATGTAGTAATGGGTGGTTGATTTGAGATTAGACTTTTATTTTTGATATAAGCATTGATTGCTATAAACTTCCCTCTTACTGCCACTTTTGCTGTATCTCATAGGTTTTGGAATGCTGTATCTTTGTTTCCATTGTTTCAAGAAATTTTTTACTTTTCTTGATTCTTTCCTTGATCCATCAGTTGTTCAAAAGCAACTTGTTTGATTTGCATATTTTTGTACAGTTCCCAAGGTTTTTCTTGTTGTTGATTTCTAGTTTTATTGCATTCTTATCATAAAAGACAATCAATAGAATGTCAGTGTTTTTGTTTTGTTGAGTCTTTCTTTGTGACCTATCACATGATATATCCTGGAGATTACTTTACGTACTGATGAGAAAAATGTCTGTGTGACAGGTATTGGACAGAGAGTTCAATATAGGTCTGTTCATTCCATTTGGTCTAGGATGCAATTTAACTTATTTTTTTTAAATTATCCATCTGGATGATGTTCACAGATAAAAGTGATATGTTAAAGTCCCCAAGTATTATTGTATTGGAGTCTGTCTCTCACTTTAGATCTACTAATTTTTATTTTATTTATTTGAGTGCTCCAATATTTAGAATTGTTATTTCCTCTTGCTGACTTGACTCCTATATTATCATATAAGGTCTGCTTTGTCTCTTTTTATGACTTTGGGTTTAAAGTCTACCTTGTCCAATATAAGTATGGATACTCCTTCTTTCTTTTGGATTCCATTTGTGTGGAATATCTTAGTTGATCCCTTCACCTTTACTCTATCTGTGTCCCAGCTACAGATGACATTAGCTAGAATGGAATTCTGATAGACTGGGGCCATGTGTTTTCCTCTGACACAAAAGCTGGGCCAGAGGCCTCATCCATTGGCAGGCCTGAGAATGGAGGCTGTTAGGATGTGACCAGTGTTAAGTTTCACTGACCAGCAGTAAGTTCCAGGGCAAAGACTGGTGCTTACTACTTTGTCATATCCCCAGTGGATAGAGTCTGGCACCACATTATTCTGCCTAACTTTCTTTACCAATGTTACCCATTAGGCCAGGCAGTCAGCTGGTAAAGACAGCCCCTTGGCCGCCTAGGCTACACTGTGTCACACCTGAGTTTCAGAGCTGCAGAGACCTGCACAGTCAGGGAGTGGGAATATGCCCCAAGCCCACTGGTAATGATGTAGGCTGAAACTCAAGCCTGTCCCACCACTGTATAGGTCTCTGCCTGATACTGGGACAGATCTGGAAACTCTGTCTGTGATCTCTCACCTGCATACAGGCCCTTCAGCTTCAACCAAGTGCTGGGTCTCACGATGGTGAGCCTGGCACTGAACTTCAGGACAAAGCCCTGTGCTATAGCCCATGCCCTGCTCACCTGTAGGAGGAGTCTTGCTCCCCTAGCTCTGCCATGTTGGAGGAGGGGTGATGGAGGCAATCAGCTGCCTGGCCTAATGCAGTTCCAGCAGCTCAGTCCATGGGTATTCGCTTGACAGTAGGGGTCGTATGGTACTGCCCAGCCCTAGGTCTCACAGTGGCTGGCCTGGTACGGGATTTCATGTTTAAAATCTGAATTCCCTCTCCTTCCTCCAAATGAGAGGTCTCTATGCTGGGTTACATGAAGCTGGGGGAGGGTGACTGTGACAATTCTCTCCTTTCTACCTTCTTTTTTATATGAAGAACAGTTACTGTGGCTTCTTGCCTGGTTGTCTTGGCTCTTGCAAAGGTTTCTGGTGCATGAATAACTATCCTGCATGGTGTGCCTGTGAGTTGAGAACTGGAGGGTCTTACTTGGCCACCATCTTGCTGTACCTCCTCCCCAAAGTCCTTCAACATTGTTGATGAATATACAGATTAGTAAAACCACTTATAAAACTTTGGAATTTGAAGTTATGTGTACCACATTGCACAAATGTCACTCCAAGGTGTCTTACAGAAAGCAAGCCATTTGCACAGGTGAGTGCCACAGTGTCCATGAGCATGCTTGGGAATTGCTGAATTAAAAACTCAGGTGCTTATCAGCAGTTGTAATCATCTTAAGCTGTCAATATACTGCAACAACGATCTTGGATGTATTAGATTAACAAGTGCTGTGCACAAAAACTCGGATAAACCCTAAAAATATAGTAAAGATCGAAGGAAGCAAGATACCAATACCACATTTGTACTGCCATTTTTGTACAGGTCAAGATGAGGCAAATTAAACCACATTGCTCAGCGATGCATAGTTAGGAGGGAGAACCATGAAGTGAAGCAGGAACAGAGGAGTATCCACTCTGATGGGGAGGCAGCCCGCTGTGATTCCCATGGGACACCTGGTGCCTTCTGGTGCCAGAAAAATCCTGCTGCTTTGATCTCAGTGGTGTTTACCCAGTGTTTAATTTACACAAAGTCACAAGGCTATGGATATGATTCGCTTACTTTTCTTTATGCATTTTAAATTTCATCTTTCATCAAGGATTTATTTTAAAAGTTCAAAAATCAAAGCCAGGGAGGAAAACTTAATTTGCACATGGAGAAAAATAAGCAGAGAAGTCACTGCCCTCAGAAGCTATGTAACCAGTGAACAACAAAGTTAAAAGCAGAACAGGGAGTTCCTCCTTCCATGTGGCCATTCTATAATATGTGCTGGATATTAATTGGATAATTTTTCTTGAAGATAAACATAATAAGAAGAGGGTGAGAATTCTAGGAAACTAAGGTAAAGGAAGAAAACATCATCAGAACAACACTACAGGGAAGGAAATAAAGCAGTTTCCTTTCTCTGGAAATTTTTCCCAAGACCTCAGGCAGAAACTAGGAACACTCAGCACAACGGAGAAGACAGCAGCTCATGAATGCAGACACGCGTGGGGAAGAGGAAAGCGCCTGTCCTGAGTGCTTTCTGTACTCCAAATGCACTTCATACCTGCTTTTCAAGAACTGTATCTAGGAGGGGGCTTAGATATGTTTAGAAAATGTTAGATTCAGCCAAGCATGGTGGTACATACCTATGATCCCAGCTACTCAGGAGGCAAAGG
Source organism: Geosciurus inauris (assembly GCA_004024805.1). Classification (NCBI taxonomy): domain Eukaryota; kingdom Metazoa; phylum Chordata; class Mammalia; order Rodentia; family Sciuridae; genus Geosciurus; species Geosciurus inauris. Next base: position 27,470 of record PVHX01006714.1, read on the forward strand.
CAGGGGACTGTGTTTGAGCCCAGCCTGGGCAGCATAACAAGACCTCATCTCAAAAAAGCAAAAATTGTTTAGTTTTTTTGTTTGTTTGTTTGTTTTTCTGTCTCTCTCTTTTGCAGTACTGGTACTGAGGATTGAACGCAGGAGCACTTTACCACCGAGCTACATCCCCAGCCCTATTTATTTATCTATGTATTTATTTTTTTAGAGACTGAGTCTCCCTAAATTGCCAAGACTGTCCTAAAACTTGGAATCCTTTCTTCTCTGTCTCTAAAACCACTAAGATTTCAAGTTGCCCCTCTATGCCCAGCAAAATTTTTAAATTTTTCTTTTGAAAAAAAGGAAAACGTTAGGTTCAGATTTCTGATATTCCCTTAGATGCAAATGAACAGCTTAAAATATATGGAGAAGGCTGCTAAGCATGGTGGTGCATGCCTGTAATCCCAGCAACTTGAGAGGCTAAGGCAGGAGGATTGCAAGTTCAAGTCCGGCTCAGCAACTTAATGAGGCCCTAAGTAATTTAGGGACACTCTATTTCAAAATAAACAAATAAAAATTGTTGGAGATGTACCTCAGTGGTAACACGCCCCTGGGTTCAATCAGCAGTACTATATATATATATATATATATATATATATAGAGAGAGAGAGAGAGAGAGAGAGAGAGAGAGAGAGAGAGGAGAGAGAAACAGAGTTCTGAACCAAGCATCGAGAGGTCTGAACACCTGATACAGCACCGATCCCAGAGAGCTTCCTTTCTCTGGACAAGACTCTGAACCTTGATTTCTCCATCTCCAAAAATATGAACTGGCTGAGGCTGGATGATGTATATGGTAGATAAGGAAGACTGGAGCCCTGTGGGACCACAGGTCCAGTGCAGGTCTCCTGGGAGCCTTCCATGAGAAAGAATGTTTCCTTGTGAGGGACTTCTCAGCACTGAGCACTGACCACTGAGCAACTTCCAATGCACAGCCCACGGTCTGGCCCCGCTCCCACTCTAACCCACAGCTGTGCTCTCAGCTCCATGAGCACTGTTGGAACCCAGAACAAAATACTCTTTGCAATATTTTGCCTTCATTAAGAAGGCACCTGGAGAGGGTCTGTGAAGGACAAAGGAGCGCAGCTGCAGTGACAGTATTTAATAATGAGTACCAAAGGTATACCAACAAAGCATGTCATGAGCTCTACCTCCTTTCGTCCTAAAAAAAAAAAAAAAAAAAAAAAATGCTTCTAAGAATGCACTTTGTGAGAAGAGGAATCTGAGATAAACAATGAGCAATGACCCCGAGGGCATGTGCCTACAAAGTTGAATGTAACCAATAAAACCATGCTCTATGGCCACACTGCAGGTTCAGAGTTCTACTGCAGGGCTCTGCAGGTAGGAGGCTGCCTCAAGGGGAAGAATAAAATCAAAGTTAGCTTCTTCAATGTCAGTCATCCATCACCGCCCCAAGCAGGTAGAGCCTAATGACCCTTTCCCAGAACTGTGTCTCTACCTCCAGGGAAACACTGTCAAGCTCTACTCTGGCTCGGAGCACCCATCCTTGAGCTCAGCAGGAGACTGGTTCTCCTGGCCAAAGACCAATTCATCCACTCCAAAGTGGGAACTACTCCCAGATCCCTCAAAGTCCCCAAGTCCTAGCCAACATTTCATACCACCATTTGGAAAATGAAGCCCATCTAGGTAATTTGCTGGGGACTTTTCTGCAGTATCTGCCCTTGAGCCAGGTGAATAAATAGGGCACCGGAATAGGAAGCTTCCCTTCTCCACTTTCTGAGCACCTGGGTCAGGCACAGTTGACACCTTGAGATGCTTTGCAGGAAGTTCTTGCTACATCCCTCCCCATCTTGAGTTGAGACTGTGTTTTATGACAGCACCTCCCAGAGGGACTCAGGAGGGAAGGAAGAGCAGTGTAGACACCTCCCCTGCGTTTTCAAGATGTGAGAGGAATTGTGTTTGGGCCAGGCAGTAAAGAGCCTCTGGTCTCTGGTCCACCTCTGCTCCTAGCTGAGCCCTGTCCTCTCAGGTGGTTTGTAGAAAAGGAAACTGTGCCGAACAGCACAGGAACTGTTATTCCTCCGACTCTGCAGAAACCGTACTCTCCTCAGTCTGTCCTTCCAGGAAGAATAAGGCCATTGTCCAGCCCCACCCATCCCAGCCCAGCTCTATAAAGGAGCCTTCCAGCCCGCCAGCCAGGGAAGGAGCAGCTCTGTGCCCTGGGCAGCCATGAGCCTGTGTCTTTCAAGTTTACTCTTCTTCCTGGTGATCTTGTTACCTTCAGGTGAGATGGTGGGAGGGCAGTTTCCCTCAGAGTCCTCAACAACACCACGGCTATCAGCCTATCAAGGGCTGCATCCATAGGCAATGGGTCAGCAGCAGGTGAGGGATGGGATGTGGGTGGGTGGTCTTCAGTGCCTGCCCTGTCCATCTCTGCTGCAAGCTGAAGTTCTCAGCCTGATTTATTTCCATGTTTTGTTTTGTTTGTTTGTTTTCCTTCAGGGGACGGTTTGTTTGGGAATGATGGTGTGGAAATGCGTACTTGCCTTAACCGTGAAGGCAGATGTTACTTCGGCTGTAAACATGGATGGGACTGGATTGCATTTTGTCACAATTTAATGTCTTGTTGTATAAAATCGAAAGTATTTCTACCTCCTCAAGCCAGTGAACTCGAAGATTGAGCCCAATTAAAAGGATATATGTAAAGTAACTCATTCTACATCGTGTACAATTAAAAGAATGAGAAATTAGCCGGGCGTGGTGGCACACACCTGTAAACCCAGCACTTAGGGAGGCTGAGACCAAAGAATCGTGAGTTCAAAGCCAGTCTCAGCAACAGCGAGGCGCTAAGCAACTCAGTGAGACCCTGTCTCTACATAAAACACAAAATAGGGCTGGGGATGTGGCTCAGTGGTCAAGTACCCCTAAGTTCAATCCACGGTACCAAAAAAAAAAAAAAAGAATGAGAAATTATACTCCATTATATAGGATGTATCCAAGTGCATCCTACTGTCATATATAGCTAATTAAAACAAATTGTAAAAAATTTTTAAAAGGATATATGTAAATGACTAAAAGGACTAAACTCAATCTGTAGGTAAGGATCAAGGACTCACTAATGAGCTGTGGGCAGTAGATGGGGACCAGCCTCTAGCCAATTGGTAAAACCCCAGAAGAACTGTAGTGAAATATATTTTCTATTCTTTTCTCTGCCTTCTTATCTCCAATTACTAATTCCTGTTTCAAATTCATATTCAGCTGATTAATACAAGTCCACAGGCCTGAGAGTATGACATTCTGAGCTTAAGAACAATAGTTTCCAAGTGCTAGCCACTGTTTTCAGTGGTTTTCATCTATCAAATCACTTAATCCTCACAACGAAATCTATGATCTTTCACTATTTTCCAAGTGAAGGACCTTCTCCAAGATCACACCATAGAGGGAGTTGGCCAGTGCTGGGCTGGGACCTAGCCAGTCTTGACCAGTGTCCTCGCTCTTGGGCTGCAGCACCTCTCTGGAAGCGGAGGAACCTAGATGGGTTGTGGGTTTGACGAGGAACGCAGAATGCAGCTGGATCCTGGAGCGGCAGCCCCTGTGGCTTCAAGTTCCAGGGCTCCAGTTGCCAAGCTGCTTTTGTAGGTCTTTACTCGAGGACTTTAATGACTTGGGACCAGCATCACCCTAAGATCCCACACACCCAACATTGCTGTTCCCACCAATGCAGAAGCAACGGCCCATGTACACCGCCCCCAACAGCCAGCTGTCCGCAGGTCAGCACAGGGCCAGCGGCACTGCCTCATGGGGACAGAGCCACAGACCTTCATCAGGACTCTTGCCATTCCTCATGAAGAAAAGAGAAGAAGCCAGGCCTGGTGGTGCACACCTGTAATCCCAGCACTTAGGGAGGCTGAGACAGGAGAATCGCGAGTTCAAAGCCAGCCTCAGCAACGGCGAGGTGCTAAGCAACTCAGTGAGACCCTGTCTCTACATAAAACACAAAATAGGGCTGGGATGTGGCTCAGTGGTCGAGTGCCCCTGAGTTCAATCCCCAGTACCAAAAAAAGAAAAAGAAAAGAAAAGAGAAGAGAAGAGCGAGGAGGCTCAGCACCTGCATGTCACATGGGGACTTCCCTCTGCACATGTCCGCTTGGCCCTCTTTAGAGCACACCAGGGGCGGGCATGCAGGACTCGCCTACTCATGACCTGCAAAGAGCCTACTTTCTAACAAGGCCACATTCCCGGGTTCCTGGTGCGTGTGGACATTGGGGCACACTATTCGGCGCGGCCCTAAACATGAGCGGATTATTTCCTTGGGGAGGTAGGTAGGGGACCTTCTTTACCCACATCCTCTTAGAAACAATAAAGCAAGCCCAGGAGAGGTTTCACAAATGAGTCGAGCTTTGCTATGAAAATCCGTGTTTTCCAGCTACCGGACCCGCCCTGCATGGCCCCCAAAGTGTACACAAAGGAGAAGGTGGTCACTCCCCCGAGTTCAGAGAGGTAGATTCACAGATGATCACACAGTCTGGTGGATCAGGAGGTCCTCTGCCAACTTCCTCAGAGCACAGGAAGCTTGGGCCGGGGCAGGGGCGGGGTGAGCAGGGGTGGACACGGCTTTGTGTGGAAGCTGAGAGAGAGAAAGTGTGTCCGTGGGGAGACAGTGAGCCCAAATGGGATGCAAGCAGAAAGCTCCCCTCCCACCCAGCCTCTGCTCCCACCCGACCCAGGGTCTGCACAAGGCAGTCGGCTGCAAATGAGAATCATGGGGCGGTTCCAGTCCTGTGCCTCTCAAGCTGCACGAAAAGGTCCGCATCTTCAGCCTCTGCAACACTTAACACCATTTCTCCACCTTTCAAAGCCTCCAGAGGCAAGAGCAGCTGAACCTTCACACAACAAACTTCAGACTCCTCTCTCCATCCCAGTGAGCAGAATTTCCTCCCCGCCGCCCTCCTTCCAGCTTCGCTTGACCTCCTGTCCCCCACCAGGCTGTCATCACCCAGCTCCCAACGTTACATCTCGAGGGCACCAAAATCCATGCTGGAAACACGTGTTAGGGGGATGAGCAAGCGTGGGTGAGACCATAAGGAGCAGGGACTTCCTGCCCCAAGCACTGCCTCTGTGGCACCTTCCCAGAAGCCAGTCAGTGTTCTGTCTCTGACCACCAGTATGCATGATGGGTCTAGGGACCACAACAAGCAATAGTGTCACAGAGCCGGACCTCTGCGCAACACAGGGGCTTATGTGTCTCCTCTGAGATCATTATTGTGTCCTCCTTCACTGGGACTGTTTTAGAGCCTAAGAAAAGAAGGCTTAGCCAAGCACGGTGGCACATGCCTGTAATCCCAGCACTTAGGGAGGCTGAGACAGGAGAATTGCGACTTCAAAGCCAGCCTCAGCAATGGCGAGGTGCTAAGCAACTCGGTGAGACCCTGTCTCTACATAAAACACAAAATAGGGCTGGGGGTGTGGCTCAGTGGTCGAGTGCCCCTGAGTTCAATCCCCGGTACCAAAAAAGAAAAGGAAAGAAAGCTTATACCAGGGCTGGGGTTATGGCGCAGTGGTAGTGTGCTCGCCTAGCACGCGGGAGGCACTCAGTTCGATCCTCAGCACCACATAAAAAAAATAAAATAAAGATATTCTGTCCACCTATAACTAAAAAATAAATATTTGAAAAAAAAAAAAAGCTTATACCAGCAAGACCAGCTAGCTACCTCTACCCTCAGTTGCTCAGAGTTCCAGCACAGCAACAGTTGCCCAGAAGTTTCCCTAGACTGGCTTTGTCAGGGATTACTGTCTCCATCTCCATGACAATGCTCACTGCGCCTGGCTCACCTTCCCTCCCCGACATCCCAGCAGACAGGACCGAGGGTAGCCTGGCTGGTGGGTCACAGGAAGATGCCAAGGTTTACCCCTAGCCTATTGGAAGTTTGATTGGCTGCAGCAGCAATACAGAGGCGGAATCCCCTTCAGTAGATCCCTGACCTCAGAGCAACAGTGACCTCCACCTGTCAGATCCAAGGGGAGTGTCTTCCCTGTACAACCAGGTGGAAGCCCAGACCCTGTAAAACAGGAAGACCCAGAACCAACCTGTTGAGACAACAGTTCCCTCTACATCTGCTGGAGTTTTGGGCTGGGGACGTGAGGAGCTTTTTTCTCAAATTCCGGGATATCCCAGCGCAGCGTGCAGGGCACAAGGGCAGCCACATCCACAGCTGCTGGAAGCAGCAGTTGCACAGGCTCCCTCCCAAGAACAGATGCTGCACATTCCCAGGACGGTTAACCAGCTGTGCCAGGCCCCAGGATGCTGATGCCCAGCCTAAGGTTTCTATGAGGAATCTGCTGTTTAGAAAATTTCATTCTCTAAAATTGAAACAGGTTATTTCAACTAATAACCAGTCCATCAAGTGACCTATTATCCGAAAAATCTTTCTGACTCTGAAGTGCAGGTGTAAAAACTAGCATTCAGAGCAGGTAAGACATTTTCCCAATGCCACACAGCTAGTCAATGGGCAAAACTGTGATTCAAACACTGAGTCAGCCACTCTCTGTTTCCTCCTCCATAAAATGAAGCCCCTGGGCTCTCAAAGACACCTGCTGGCACCAGATTCTGGAGAAGTGGGTAACTAGGAAAGTATATCAGGACTGCAGGAGAACCCAGCCCCTCCAATGGGATCACAAGGCAAGGGCCTTAAGGTAATCCACCAAAAGGACCTTGTAATTAGAAGCTCCTCTGAGGAACTCCCTTCCTAGCAGTCAGGGCAAGGATTTCCCAGTTTCTGTCTGGTTCTCCCCAAGGCCAGAGCCATACTTCTGCTCAGACTGGTGAGACAGATGAGAAGAATGAAGAAGCAGAAGAAACCAACCTTTCCCTGGACTGCCCTGGGGTCAGTTCATACTAGAGGGATAAAAGACCTTAACCTGGGGCTGCGCCTGCTGAGACTTCCCCACCCCTGACCTCTGGGACAGGCTGACTGGAGGACTGGCCAGCCCGTTCTGAGTTCTCGACATCCTTCAATGAGCCTGCTGGAAAAGGACCAAAAGAAAGGTGCCTGGCACCCCAAGGACTTTCTTCTGTAGAATAAAACTTCCCTGGAGGGGGAAAAGCACTGATCCAATCTGACAGAGGGTACAGGATGGTCTGTGCTCTCCCTCTGTACTCCCCAGGCCCCACCAGCTGCATGCGAAGCCTGTGTTCTACCGAGGGTGTAACCTGCACACACCAGAGACCAGGGAACTGGCTTTCTGACTTAGGGGTTGGTTACTGCAGCCTTGGTGTTCTTTGGGAAGCTGGCCAAATCTACTTTCCAAACATCCATCTGCTGGGTTCATTTCACCCCAATCCTCAGGCACATGAGCCACGCCCAGCTCCAGAAGCCCCAAGGGAAAGCACACCCGGTACCATCTGAACATCCTAGTGGTTCTTTTGCCATTGCTCCTGGACAAAGTCCCTCAGGGTTCTGCAATAACCTGCTATAGGCTCTGAAGCCTTAGTGATGCTGGAAACACCAAGAAATTATTTTTAGCCTGAAGTCAGTTTATTCTGTTCTCAATATCCTTCAAAGGGAGATGGCAAGTAATTCAATGCTTCAGACCTTAACATGAGAACACCGCAGTTACCGTTCAGCCGGCCTGCCTAAGCGGGGCCTGAGGCACAAAGAGGACTCCCTCCTCTTTTAGTGCTGTCATGTGCATGAACTAATATGTAACCACAGATCCCACCATTATGTACAACTATAATGCATCAATGAAAAAGGAAAAAGATTCTCTCTTCTCCTCCTTTCTCTCCACACCCCCTCTCCTCCTAAGGGGCCAGCAGCAATCTAGGAAACATCAGAAAATGCCCAGGCAGCTCCAATTCGGGACTGGCCTGAGGCCCACAGAAATTAGCAGTGTCCTGGCATGCACCCCGCCAAGGGAGAGGGAAGTGGGAGCCACCACCTGGCTGCACTGTCAGGAGACCACTTAAGAGCAATCTCAACAGCAAGGCAGAGTCAGCCTGCTCTGCGGTACCACAGCACCCTGGCCATGCTACACCTGGGGTTCCACGTGTTGGCTCTTCCCAGGCTGGCAGTGCGTGCTATGATCCTCTCTGCAAACACTGCGCCCTGCAGCTCCGTCAGCCGCACGATCATGAGGGTGCAGAGCCGATGCTCCACCAAACACCACGCTGCTGATCTGTGGCGTAGGCAGGACCGGACACATGAAATGCATGATTGTGACGTAACTCCATTGCAAGCCAAGCCACATCTGTGCTATGAAATGTCCCAGGCACAATATTTCATGCCTAATCTGGCCTGAAGACAGAGAAAAATCAGGGTGCTCATGTCTCCATCCAGATTCAAAATTCCAGGGATGCCACTTAAAGCAAAATTCACTTTGTGAGAGACAAAATAGGAACTGCTAATATGAATTTTCTGAACACAAAAACCACTAATGCTTTTTTACAGAGGCTATATGTATCAGCAAGGCTCTCAAGAACAGAATCAACTGGGTATGTGTGTGTGTGGTTATAAAAAGGGATTTCCTAGATGGGCTTACAGGATCAGAAGCTGAGTAGTCCCACAGTGGTCATCTACAGGCTGGAGGGTGCAGGGACCAGTAGGTGCTCAGTCCAAGAGGCTGGAGGCTCAGAACTGAAGAGACCAACGATGCAGCCCCAGAGACTGAAGGCCTGGTATGAGTCCATGTTGGAAAAGTGAAGAAGCTGGAGTCCAATGTCATCCTCGGGTGTGGCTGCTGCTCAGGAAGAATGAACTCATGTCTGGATGGCTTCCTCCTTCCCGCCTTCTGTCCCACCCAGCTCTGCCTACTGCACAGCACCACCACACCGAGGGCCAGTCTCCCCCTCAATTCTTGTCCTCCATGACAATCATCCTTGAAAACATGCTCACGGACACACCAGTGTCCTCTCAGTCCTGGGCATCTCTCCATCTAATCAGGTTGACAATCCAGATGAACCATCACACCGTAGTCAGTCTTTCCTGACACACAGAAATGAGGCACAGTGTGATCATTCAATATATGTATACAATGTGCAATCAAATCAGGGTCCTTCATATTTCCATCTTCTTAAATATTCAGCGTTTGTGTTGGGATACAATTAATCTTTATCTTCCCAAAATGGATACTGATATTGTGGATTTTTTTTTTAACCTCAGGGCACAAGCTTGTACTTCCTATATGACCTCATTTTGTCAAATTTGGCCTGAGGCCAACCTACTGAAATCATCCCTGATCCAGACTTACCTTCTTGTCTGTTTTAGTCAGCTTTTTTACTGCTGTGACTAAAAGATCTGACCAGAACAATTTTAGGGGAGGAAAAGTTGATATAGAGGTTCACAGTTTCAGAGGTCTCAGCTCATGGACAGCAGGCTCCATTCCTCGGGGGTTCAAGGTGAGGCTGAACATCATGGTGGAATGTGTGGCAGAGGGAAGCAGCTCACGTGGTGATCAGAAAGCAGAGAGAGGGGGTTCTGCTTGCCAGATACAAATATATACCCAATAGCCACGCCCCCAATGAACCCCTTCCTCCAGCCACACCCCACCTGCTTCCAGTTACCACTCCATTAATCCCATCAGGCATTAATTCACTGATTAAGTTAAGGTTATAACCCAATAGTCATTTCTCCTCCAAACCTTCCTTCATTGTCTCACACATGAGCTTTTGGGGGATACCATATCTAAATCATAACACTGTCATAGCAAGAAACTCGCAGGGGAGGGGGCATGTTAGTATCTCAGCCAACCCCAGAGTCTCCCCAGGATCGTCCTTCTTCCCAGGAGAGGGGGCCTGCCAGTCAGGCTTGGGAAACACCTGAACGCCCAGACTCTATCCTGGGACACTTGCCTTTGGTGATTTCTAGGCACGAGATGGGTGACCAGTGTCTAGAAACTTCCGCCTTGGCTGCCACCTACCTCCTCCTTTTCAGGAGCATCTGAGCCCCGTTTTCAGCACAGCTCATATCAAAGAGCCCAGGGCAAGTGACTCCATAGAGGGTCTCCACTGCGGGGCTCCACGTTTAGGCTCTGCATTCTGTGCTGTCTGTCGCAACTCCTCAACTCTGCCACTGGCACCAAAGCCACCTCCAATGGTACATGAGCAGGGCCATGCTTCCATAAAGCTGTTTCCACAAAAGCAGGCAGCAGGCCAGATCTGCCTACAGGGTGCAATTTGCCAGCTCTGTCCTCCTTGGCCCACCATGGAGCCCCACCATGGAGCCCCCACTCACATGAGCACCTCACCGTGCTGAGGACAGAGAAGCCAGTGCCAAGAGACAGACCCTCCAGGGGCTTGTAAGCTGCATGTACTCATGAAAGATGACTCGGTGTGTGAATGGAAACACTCGGTGGGATTCACTAGCATAGCTGCGAGTCCTCCATTCACTCTGCAGGTGTCTGCTGTGCCTCTGCTTTGTGCCCAGCACTGTGCCTGGGGGACCCTGAAGTCCCCACCATGGCCCTCAGGGAGCCTCTGCTCCATCTGTCTGCTGCATGATCAAGGCTCCTGAGACTTATCTCCTGGAATAGGGTCCCAGAAAAACAAGAGCAAGAAGCAGCAGCAATGGAATTGTGTTATGCGCAGGGCCAGCCGCCATGAAGACCCACCCTGCTGGCATCACTGCCATGCACCAATAAAAAAAGAGAAGAGGTATCTTCTGTAGCACACTTATCACTTGGAACAAGTTACTGAATGTCTCCCAACTTCTCCTCCAATTTAAGGTAATAAAACTTATCTCAAAAGAGAGGATGAAGCTTAAATGAGGCATTTGCAAAGCACAAGCCTGACACATGTTAGATGATTAATAAGTACTACTTGGATGGATTTTTTTAAACTTGGTGATAAACACTGCTGGTGACCATCCAGGCAGTTCTGAGCATGCTATTCCCTCCAGAACAAGAGCAAAGCAATTTGAAATGCCCAGATTCATCCATTTCCTTACTTATTTATAGATTCACTTATTCGCCTAACATGATTCCAAGCTCACTACATGAATAGGCACCCCCTCCCAAATGATCTCTGTCCTCTGAGCCTACGGCACAGTAGAAGTGATAAACCAAAATAAATTAATAAAAATAAACAAATTTGCAATCCTGAAAATTGTAACTGTTTTGAAGGAAACGTGCAGAAGAACACTAATATAGAGTTATAGAGTGCATCACATATGAGATTTCATTTGACACAGGCCACATGTGTCCCAGGGGTCCCTTGGGTTATGATGGAGCTGCAAAATTCCTGTCATCTAGCATTTTTACTGTGATTTTTCTGTATTTAGAGATGTTTCGAAGCACAAATGCTTACCCCTGGGCTACTATTGCTCACAACATCAGCACAGTAAACTGCTGCAGGGGTCTGCAGCCCAGTGCTATAGGCCACGCCAGATAGGGTGGGTGAGAGCGAGCTACATCGCCATGGTTTGTGAATGTTCACTCCGTGATGATTAGGCAGTGAACAAAGCATCTCCTAAGGGTGAATTTGTTAAGCAGCTTGCTCCTGTGTGTGTGTGTGTGTGTGTGTGTGTGTGTGTAGATCTATTCCTATGTGTACACGTGCCGCACAACCTGTGTGCCACACCCAGGGCAAGATTTAGAACACCCCCATTGTTCCAGAAAATCTTCTCTTGCTCATCTGGATCAATACCCTGTCAGAGACCGCATCCACCCTGACTCTACTCCCCCGGCTAGCTTTGCCAGCGATTGAACTCATGTAAATGTGATCACATGTTCTGCACCCTTAAACCGCCTGACTTCTTTCCTTCAACATGCTTACCAAATTCAACCATCACCTGCTAGTTTACTCCCTTTTATTACTGCACACAGACCACAATGTATCCATTCTCCTTTGGATAAGCATTTGATTTGTTTCCACTTTTTGATTAAAAAGGGAACTACTGTGCACATTCTTGTACACAGATTTTCTTTTTTAATGTACACCCTGATTTCATAGTAAATACCAAGTTTCCAGTTGAGCTGTGTGGATTTAACTCCCACCAGCAGCAGAGGAGGGCCCTGCATCCTCGCAGCACTTAACATTGTGGCTATATTCCAGGTCACCTGCTGGGGGACAGCAGTGATCTCCTTGCTATTTCAAATCACAGCGCGTCCTCCCTAGGCTTATCGTGCTCTGGATGGCCCCGATCCTGAAGCGCCTGTTCGAGCCTTTCGCCAGTTTTATGGGGTTATCTGCCCTTTCATTGTGGATTGGAAGGCCCTCTACCCCCGGGTTTACAAATACGTTTACGGTGATGCAGTGATCTTGCCTGCCTGCCTGCCTGCCTGCCTTCCTTGCCGTCCGCCACCCGGTCCTGGCCAGGCCACCAGCCCGTGACTAGGTTCATGGGGAGGCTGATGAGAACCTGGGTCTTGCCCACACGCGTGCTGGTGTCGGCACATTCACACTGAGATGAGAGCGGGGTCGGGAAAACCTTAGGGCCACAAAATGCTACTAAATCTACCTTCTTCTCTTCGAAAGCACTAGACGGCTGGGTGGGGGCCGTGCGCCCAGCGTTCTTGATTAGCAAAGGAATGAGTGAAAACCGTGGCTTTTCATGAAGACCCCGCCTAAAGAGATCCCGAGGCCGCTGGGAACCAGCCCACAGCAAGGCGAACCCTACTCCCACTCAGGGGTCCTGACACCCACCAGGCCTCCCCTGTCCCGGAGCCGCTGGCCTGGGAGCTGCAGGAGGCTCCCTTTGCGGTTATGTCTCCTTCTCGCCACCAGGTGGCAGACTTTGCTCGTTTTGCTCCCTCGCCGGACATCGCACAGATGAGAGTCTGCTGGGGACAGGAGCCCTCGTCTATCTGAAGTCTTGGTTACTTCCTTTGAGAGCTTCCGTTTTGTAAGGTGAAGCTCGAGAGACGGTTTTATAGCGATGTGCTAACACTGCTGTGCTGTACCCTTGAAAGAAGGTTACAATGGCAATTTTTATGTTGTGTTTCATACCACAATTAAAAGTGTCAAGTCTCGCTTTACATGAACCCCACCCCAGGGTAATCACTTATGAAAATAGCAATCATACGAAACCAAAAGTGAATTAATAACAGTCATGTTGCTCTGTGCTACAATTTTCTGAAAAGACGGTCCTCTCTGCCGAAAGCTGTGTAACCTGCGTTTAAAGAACACGACAGCTAACCAGGCAAAGTGGCACGCGGCTGAAATTCCAGTGACTCAGGAGGCTGAGGCAGGAGGATTGCAAATTCAAAGCCAGTCCCAGCAACTTAGCAAGATCCTTTCTCAAAACTAAAAACAGAGCTGATGATGTGGCTCAGTGGTAGAGCACCCCTGGGTTCAATCCTCTGTCTTATGAGAGAGAGAGAGAGAGAGAGGAGAGAGCACGAGAGAGAAAGGCACAGAGAGGTTAAAGCTGTGGTCTGAGTCACACAGCAAGTAGGAACCCAGGACCAGACAGAAATTCAAACCACAGGTCACCGCCATTAATCTCCACCTTTGGGGGCGCAAGAACTGAGCAGGACTGTACCGAGAGGACACTCTTGCCACGCCTGGGTCCGACCCAGGAAAGCAACCCCAAGTATGCAGATGCAGGAAAGAGCCCAAAGCAGCTCCTCACCTGGAACTGCATAGCCTCCTGGATATGGACCCGGCTTCCCACTGAGCTCACCTTTGCAGATGAGGAAGCACACATCCGACAAAGCCAGAAGTGGGACTCAGTCCAAGTCTTCCGAGAGGCCTCCCGAACTCCGAGCTCCGTACTCCACACCAGCGCATTTAGGAAGGAAAAAAGGAGGAGCCACAATTAAAAGTCAAGTCTTTAAACCCCTGTTTCAAACTTGTCTATTGGGAAAAATGAGCACATACCAAATCGTGGAAGACTCGAAGAACAGATCTAAATTAAATTCATTCCGACGGTGGCGCCAGAAGGAATCAAGCTTCGAAGAGCCTTTGGAAGCGCTGGGGTCTGTTCTCGCCCATTGGCCACGATTTCAGTTTTCGCCAACGTGAAAGACTCAAGGTCTCCAAGTGAGGACCAGGGCTGGGAGGCCGAAGCCCTGGTTCCGATTCCCACCACCAGGGGGCGGAGCCGGCTTGTTTTCCAGGCTCAGACAGGCAGCAAAACCAACCCTCATCCTGGGAGCCTTTCCTATAAGCCACTCTGCTTAGAGGAGACAACTTTTAACAAAGCTTGCAAGAGTGAGACAGAGCTAGGAAAGTGTGGACGTGGATATAAACCTCACATCAGGCAGAGGAGCCCGAGGGATGTACTTGCACATTGTGGTTGGGGGGAGGGGGAGGAAGGGGAGGTGCATATTTAATTCCATTTTTGTAAAGGAAATCGATGTCTATTTGAAGTAATAGAAAGGAAATCCTTACTGTTATGGTTTAGATATGATGTGTTCCCCAAAAGTTCATGTGTGAGTCAGTGAAGACAGGTTTAGAGATGAAATGATTGTGTTAGGAGAGCCTTAACCTTATCTGTGCATTAATCCACTGAAAGATACTAACTGGGCGGTGACTGTAGGCAGGTAGGGTGTGGCTGGAAGAGGTGGGTCACTGGGGACTGCTTTGAGAGTCTGTATTTTGTTCCTGGTAAGCAGAGCTCTCTCTGCTTCCTGTTTGGTGGTGTTCTGAGCTGCTTTCCTGCTCCATACCCTTCACCATGATGTTCTGCCTCACCTGGAGCCTAGAGCAATGATCTATAGACTTAGACCTCTGAAACCTGGAGTCTCAAATAAACTTATCCTCCTCTATGTTGTTCTTATCAGGTCGTCTGGTCACTGCAGTGAAAAGGCTGACTAAAACCCTTACTAAAGGTAAGTCGATGAGATGTATCAATTGGAGCATTTTTTTAATTGCACATAAATATAGGCGTGGATGCCCTCTACCTGGGTTCAACCCTGCTGTGTCATTCATGCTGAGTGGCATTAAGAAAGATACTTTGCTGGGGCTGGGATTGCAGCTCAGCGGTGGAGCGCTTGCCTCGCATGCATGAGGCCCTGGGTTCAATCCTCAGCACCACGTACAAAGCAATAAAATAAAGACATTGTGTCCATCTATTTAAAAAAAAAAAAAAGAAAGATACTTTGCTGATCAGTAGAATGGAGAAAGAGGTTTGAAAGGGAAGGAGAAGGAACCGGATAAGGGAAGAACAGCAGAATGAATCTGACCTCACTTTCCTATGTACATATGTGACTATACCACAGTGAATCTCACCAGCATGTACATCCACAAGACATTAACTTTAAAAATAAATAAATAAAGGCTCAGTAGAGGAGAGGGAAGGGAAGGGAACAGGGAAGGGAGGAGGATAGGGAAAGGGGAAATATAGGGGCTGAATTAGAGCAAATTATATATTTTTTTTAATTTTTTTTTAGTTGTTGATGGGTCTTTATTTTATTCATTTATTATTTATACGTGGTTCTGAGGATCGAACCCAATGCTTCATGAATGCTAGGCAAGCGCTCTGCCACTGAGCCACAGCCCCAGCCCCGCAAATTATATTCTATACTTTTATAATTATGCTAAAATTAATCCTAATATTATGTATAACTAAAAAAGAATCAATTTAATTTTTAAAGAAGAGTCTTTTTGAAACATAACTTATTCATCTGTCATTGGAAAAATAATAACCACATGAGAGACCACAAGTAAGTAATGCTTAGCATGATGTCCAGTGTATCATACAAATTCAATACATGTTGAATGCATTTTAACCTATCCATTGATTAAATAAGAACTGACTGAACATTTCAGACCTATTCCCAGATTCTATTAAACAAGAGATCAGAAGAAATGTGTTCCAGGACACACAATAAGTGCCTTCTTATATAATGTTTCTAATCTTCAAGACAATCTATCTAGATCCTTGCTTGTCCTTTGCCTAGAGTTTGGCAATACAAAAAAGAACCAGCTAGAAGACTTAATGAAAGGAAAGACCCTATTTACAACAGCAAACAAAAAAACAGACTACACAGAAGAAAAAGAGTGAAGTCAATGCCTACATTTTAGAAGGGATGCTGGAAGCCATGTACGGTGGCGTGAGCCTATAATCCCAGCTACTTGGGAGGCTAAGGAGGAAGATGGCAAGTTTGAAGCCAACCGGAGCAACTTTGGAAGACACAGTCTCAAATAAAACTTAAAAAGCACTGAGTGTAGTTCAATGATAAAGTATTTGCCCAGCATGTTCCAGGACCTGAGTTCAATATCCAATACTGAAGAAAAAGAAAAAGAAAAAAGTAACATCGGGAAGTGAGAAAGTCAAATGGCCAACAAGCACACAGAAAGATGCTGAACTTAATTAATTAATTATCAAGGAAATGTAAATTAAAGTCACCAGAATGGCTAAAATTTAAAAGATTGACGATACTAAGCACTAGCAAGAAGATGAAGCAATTGGAATTTTCGTATGGTATTAAAAAAATGCAAATTGGTAAAACACATGCACTCTTGAAAATCGGCAAGAGCTACTAAAGCTAAGTATATGCTGACCCTCAGACCCATGTCCTTGGGCATGAATCCAAGAGAAATCAGTGTGTGTATCCCCCACACACACAGGGGTGGACAGGACTATCGTAGAGCATTATCTTAATAGCCAGAGCATGGGCGTGCCCATCACCGGCCAAATAGATGAGCATCTGAGGACCATTGGGATGTTCCTGCAATGGAATGGGCCTGACATGGGAGTGACTGCTGCCACTCACAACAATTCAACAGGAAACCTCCAGACAAACGACAGGATTGAGAAACCAGATGCAAAAGTGGTGCCACTGGGTGCCATTTGTATAAATCTCAAGAACACACAGACCACACCACAGGTAGAGTCATGGCTGCCTCTGTGGGGAGGGTGCTGCAGGGGAGGGACACAGAGAGCCAGTGCAGGGCCTGCTCTGGGGCAGTGGGCACAGGCACGTGCACTTGTAAAAGTCCCTGGCTCCACACACACGAGGTCTGTAGACTGCAAGTTGCACTTCAACTAGCAAGTTGAGGGGGCAGGGGCTCTTGCTCTGCGGTGCTGGGCTTGTCTGACATGCACGTCACCCTGAGTTCAATCCCAGTGCTGAAGAAAAACAAAAGCCACTGGCACCAGGAAGCATGCCATCTCTCTCTTTAGAAGAAGAGATCTGAAACCCAAGCTTGCTCGAGGTCCTGACAGAAACCTTGCAAACTACATGGGGCTCCCCCAACGACAGTGACAAAGACCAGATGTGCCTGTAGAGCAGGCAAGCAGCTCAGCTTCCGATGCCACGTGGGCTCCTTTGCCTTCTGTGCAACAGTGCCCTTCCAAGATGAGTGTCTGCATCTGATCCCTGATAGAATCACCCAGGGCACCAGCCAGAGGCACAAGCAGGAGCTACAAATTCCCCAGCCACTTTGCAGCCCGCCCTCAGCTCCTCTTCCTGGCTCCCTAACAACGCCCCCCCCATCACCTCCTACCCTTGGGGCCTCCATTCCCACCCACAGCCCCCAGCACCAGGCACTCCTCAGACAAGACTCAGCCTGTCCATCCTGTGGCGCCAGCCTGGGGAACACAGACAGAGTGTGGCCCTGGTCGTCCCCCAGCCTGCCTGCTCCCACCAGCCCTTCCCTTCCCTGGCACCAAAACAGATGACTTCATCTGTGGGGCCAGCTCCTATCAGCTGGTCAGGGCGCATCAGGAGGAGCCACAGGGGCTGCACTGGGCTCTGGTTACTTTGGCACAGGATGGAGTTCTGTGGAGTGTCAGCTGCAGCCATCAGATCAGGACGGCACAGCCTGCTCGGGGCCAGCTCTGCCCCGCACACCTCTCCAGCCACCCTCCACCCCCGCTTGCTCTGCCCTTGGGAACACTGCAGGAGGCAGCCACCACTTAGCTGGGCACATAGGATGACAGGAGGCTCTTCAAATAAAGTCTCTGCACCCATCCAAGCCTCCGAGCTCAGTCCTTTCTTTCTGCCCACACTGAGAGTCTCGGTCCTGTTCTGTCATTCTTAATCGAGCACAGGGCAAGACAGAGAGCTCAGGGGCTCCTTTGTCTTCTGTAGAACAGTGTACAGCCCAAGGTAAGTGCCCACAGTCTCAGTCACTGTCTCCTCTCGGTGTCCACTTTTGGGTTCTTCCACCCACGTCCTTCACAGTGTCCAGTGGGACTCGGGGCCCAGCAGGCAGCTTGGGAGAGATCTGTTCGTGCTGGCAGGGACCCAGGGAAATGGCCACATCCTGCTGGGTCATGTTGCTGCTCTGGTGGTTCCGTGGCCAGCAAGTTTTTCCAATCAGGTCCAACTCTTTGAGGACGGAGGTCACACTGCCACCCACAAGGACAGACTCTGGGGCTGTGCTGCTGGCTTCCCACAGCCATGTGACCTCAAGCAAAGTAAGTTACCTCACCTGTCTAGACCTCAGTTGTGGGATCTATAAAGTGGGGTACGGTTGTTCCTATCTCGTAGTGAGTATTAAGAAAATTAATAAATCACTGTTTTGTGCCCAGCAGGTAATAAGCACTCAATACATGTGAGTTGTGGTCTGGGATTGTGGCTCAGTGGTAGAGTACTTGCCTAGTGTGCATAAGGCCCCACGTTCAATTCCCAGCACCACAAGAAATAGTAATAAACATGAGTTACACTTATTACCAGATTCTGTCTGGTGTTGGTGGTCTCTGTGGTGAGTGTTGATAGGATGGTCCACTTCTTTTTTTAATTAATTAATTTATTTTACAGTAGAATGCATTTTGACATAGAGTACAAAAATGGAGCACAGCGTCTCATTCCTCTGGCTGTATGTGGCTCGGAGTCACCCCAGTAGCGTCTTCGTACATGTATATAGGGTAATAACGTCTGTCTGTTTCTAAGGGTGGTCCTCTTCTGCCTGGCTTCCTCAGCCCCACCAGCCTGACTGCACCAACTTTGAGTGTATGAATGATGCTTCTGTGACACCCCCCGCCAGTCCTGAACTCCTGCATGCTGGACCGTAAGACCCACGTGCGCCCTCTCTGCCCTCACTGTCACTCCTGTGCCCAGGCCTGCGACCACCTCCTGTCCTCAGAAGCCATTAGAGAAAAGCAGGCCTTATCCAACATCAGGAGGGAATGGCTGGTGCCACCTGGAGGGGCTGGTGGCAGTGGGTGGGGATTGTGCTGACCCAGAGCTCCCCAAGTAAATGGTCTCCCCCAGCCCCACCCACCCCCAATCCCTGTGCCTCTCTGGAGGCAGCAGACCAGGTTGCCCTGCCCGGTGACAGTCCGCTCATCTCTTCTTGACCAGAGTCACCTCCAGGGTGGACCCTCACCTCTCTTAGAGGTTGGATGCAAGACAGGTAATTAGAGTAACCCTGGGAGCAGAGGGGGCTGGTGCTCGCCAGGTATCTTCATACCCACGTGGGCACCTCAGGGGCTTCCCACACTTTCACCAGGCTTCTCTCCTCCGACGTCCCCACTCTAACACCCACTGCCCTCCCTCAATCCCAAATGTTGAAAGGCGCTTTCTCGGTCTCTGCCTTGTGCTGGAGGACACTGAGAACGGACATCAGGGGGCTTGGCAAATCTGTCCTCAGACGAGCATCTTTCCTTTGTTCTCAGAAAACACCACTCTGTCTTTTTTTCTTTATTTTTTCTTTTCTTTCTTTCTTTGCTCTTTTGTGCTGGAGACTAAGCAAGCACTCTACCACTGAACTCCACCCTCAGTCCTTGTTTATTTTTATTGTGAGTCTCACAAGCTTCCCAGACTGGTCTTGAACTTAGTGATCCTCCTGCCTCCACCTCCTGAGCAGCTGCCAGCCCAGGTGTGTGCTATAGCGCCAGCGGAGATGCCACTTCCTAATGAGGAGAACAAGTACAGGCGAGGGAGCTGGCCCACGGCGACAGTCACACTGAGCTGACGCTGAAAACTGAATCAACCTTTTTGGAAGGAAGTTGGGTTCCTTGGCTCAAAGCACTTGAGAACCATGTGGCCATGGTACTCTTGGCTCTTGTCCTTGACCTCACAGCTGGCTCAGACTTCTGGCCCAACTCCAGATCCCCGGCCCTGCATCTCCTGCTCCTGGCGCCATAGTCGATGTGTGGTTCTCTCTCGGTTTAACATTTAACTCTTAGTTCTTTTCAGAAATTTGGTTCAGACCCACCTCTCTCACTGTTCTTAGTCCATACAGACTTTAGTAGGACACTCTCAGGCCTTTATGTCTAAGCATATGGCACCAGGGACATGGCTGTCACTGTGACTAAGATTAATTGTTCATTAAGAAAGAAGCAGGGGGCTGGGGTTATGGCGCAGTGGTGGTGTGCTTGCCTAGCACGCGTGAGGCACTGGGTTCGATCCTCAGCACCACATAAAAATAAAATAAAGATATTATGTCACCTACAACTAAAAAATAAATATTAAAAAAAAAAAGAAAGAGAAGCAGTCTGAGGGTTTGAGTTCTCACCCAACTAGAGAGCAAAGCATCAGTTTCCAGGGAAAAGCTCAGTGACTTCATCAGTGCTGAGCTTAAGAGGCTATGGACAAATGCCGGCCCAAAAGTCCCTTCCAGGCAGGCTGTGCTCAAGGTCCCCCTGACCACAGGCCATGCGGAGGGCAGAAATGTGACTCTCTGTCTACCTCTAAAGGTGCACGTGGAAGCCGGGCGCGGTGGCTCACGCTTGTAATCCCAGCACTTAGGGAGGCTGAGACAGGAGAATCGCGAGTTCAAAGCCAGCCTCAGCAATGGCGAGGCACTAAGCAACTCAGTGAGACCCTGTCTCTACATAAAAACACAAAATAGGGCTGGGGATGTGGCTCAGGGGTCAAGTGCCCCTGAGTTCAATCCCCGGTACCAAAAAAATAAATAAATAAAAAATAAAGGTGCACGTGGGGTCTGAGCCCCATGCGCATGCCCACCCAGTGCAAGCCTGTGTGGAATAGCCTGCCACACTCCCAGGAATGTAGCCCACGGCCAGAACACCAGATTTCAAGTCCAGACACCTGGGCTGTTCCCTTCCTGGATGTGTGACCTTGAATGAGTCCTTTCCCCTTTGGAGGCTTTAGTTTCCCATCTGTGACAGACATAGGAAGCCCTGCTCACCTGCCCTTCCAGATCACGATGCTCCAGCAAGATCACTGATATGGGCAACCTCCATGCTCTGTTCAGCCCAACAAGATCTCCAGGTTCCCTAATAGAGTCTCCTGGCCTCCAGCCTCCTCCTGGCTATGGGGACAAGAGCAGGTTGCTACCCCAGCCTCAGGTCAGTGTGGAACTGTCTACCACCTGGAGAAAGCAGGAGGCCCACCCTCCCCTGCTGATCTCCAGTGCACCTTCTCCACACAGAAGGCATGACTCAAAGTGGCCATCAGGGGCAACCTGGATCCATGAGACCAAGTTCATAAAAGTCAGGTGCAGCAGGAAGGAGCACATGGAGGGGACGCAAAGCGCAGAGTGAGAATGGCAGCAGGCGTCCTGGAACTCCTGGAGATCAGGAAGGGACTTCAGGAGCAGCACAGCATGAAGCCTGAAGGTGTGGGGAGGCGGGCAGGGATGGAGGGAGAGGGGAACCTGTGCCAGGCACTAGCCCACACGTGTGCCTTGGGAATGGAAAAGAAAGGAAGAAGACGTGCCAGCCTGGGGTACATCTGCCCCAAGCTAGGGCGATTTGCCATGCCGCTTCCTGCCATGAAGATTTGGGCCCTCTGTGGTGACTGGTGACTCTAACCCTGGTGATTCTGGGCCGCCCCTCTGCCTAAGGCATCCCTGTCTACCCCTCCCATGGCCTGTTCCTGGGCCCTACCTCAGCCCAGCCCTGGTCCCTGAGGTCCTGGGAGGAGAGCGGCAGATAGGCTGTCAGGCCGGGTAGTATTGTCCAGGCCTCAGAGGCCACTTATCTAGGCCGCCCACATGAGGAAATGAGATAGTCCAGCAGCACTTTTCCCACTAATATTCTTATCTTGACTGGAAAGAAGACCATGTGTAAGGACGTGTGGGCGTGGTCTCTGAACGTTTTTCCTTCCGTGACTTCTGACCATATGGACATATGTCTGTGTCATTTTATGACTTGAACATGATGTCCGAGTGTATGAAGTATGTCCATGTGTGATTTGTTGTAAGAAAAGTAAATGGTGAGAGGGGAGACAAAAGGCGGGGACACTTAGGGAGGGGGAGTAGCAATCAGAGGGGAAACGTTAGGAAATTGGAAACAGTTTGAGTGAAAGAATGAGGAAATGGGTCTTTTCATACACTGATCAGGAAAGCATTTATTGAACTCGTCCTTTTGGAAACCCATTGCTATGTGTTAGTCTCAAAATGTTAAATGTGTCTTCTCTTTACTTGGCAAGTCTATGTCCTACGTTTTCCCAAGAGCAATTCTTCCATGGGTCCACCAAGAGATGTGCATGGGAAAATCACAGCAGAACTACTCATAGAAACAAGAAATATGTTACGGTTTCCATATGAGGTGTCCCCAAAAGCTCATGTGTGAGACCATGCAAGAAAGTTTCGAGGCGAAATGCTTGGGTTATGAGATCTTACCCAATCAACACACTGATCCGCTGGCAGAGATTAACTGTAGGCAGGTAAGGTGGGGCTGGAGGAGGTGGGCCATTGGGGGCTTGCCTTTGGGGTTTACATTTTATCCAGGGAAGGAGAGCCCCCTTCTCTCCCTCCTCTCTTCCTCCTCTCTCCCTCTCTCCCTCTTTGGTTTCATGTCCACGTCTGCCCTCCTCTACCACACACTTCTGCCGTGATGTTCTGCCTCATCTCAGGCCCTAAGGAATAAAATTGATTGTCTGTGAACAGAGACCTCTGAAACTGTGAGGGACAAATAAACTTTTCCTCCTCTAAAATTGTTCTTGTCAGGTATTTTTAGTTGCAGCAATGAAAAAGTTGACTAAAATACAACCTAAATGTCAGTTAACAGAGGAGTGGTTCAAGGTGTTATAGTAAATTAGTGCTCTGCAATACAACACATCAGTCAGAAAGAACAAGAAATTTGTCATGCTAAAATGAAAGGATTCACCCAAATATTATGTTTTCTTTTTAAATGCACAAGTTATATGGATTATGCCATGTAATAAGAAGGGAAGGAAACAGAGAAAGGCCTGGAAGATACACCCAGCAATATGAGTGGTGGTCACCTCTCAAGAGAGGGCTGGAATCAAAGGTGGGAAAGAAATCTTCTGCTCCAAACACAGATCTGGATTGCTCCACAATGGAAGAAGTTTCCATACTACTTGTGAAATTAAACACTTTTTGAAAGTCAGTACCCCTAAAACCCACTCACTACAGACCCTGTGATCCAGACACAAGACAGGAACAAAAGCAAAGACACTACTCTCTGTGGAGAGCCTGGGATGGAACCTGGTTCTCACCCGCATGGTGAGGGGCAGGCGGGCGCTAGAGAAGACACGGGTCCCTCACCCTACCTGTCTGGTGCACAGTGCAGAGGGGTATTTTTACCTCTGTGTTGCTCTGGAAATTCACCACCAATGCAGAGGTTAAGTCCAGAAAAAGGCTTAATTTGGGCCAATCTATATTTTTCCTTTTTTTATCAATTGAGAAAAGGAGACTTGGAGAAGTAGAATATCACACAAAAACAGCAGTGAGTGCAGTCTACCGTTATTCCTTCTGTCGCTGGGCAGGAGGAGAAGAGGGATGTTCAGGAGCACACAGCAATGAGGATGCTCCCTCCTTCACCCAGGAAGAACCCCTCAGTGAGCTTGATCCAAACCTGACCCCTGACTGCACCAAGGTAGAGGGAATAAGGGAGCCCAAGCCAGAAGTTAAAGACAAAAGCTCTTGGGGTCCTTTGACCTTCCGTGTAAATCTCCTGGCCTGAGGCAGTGCCTTTACACAGCAGGGAGGTGGCAAGTCCAGCAGAGCTAGTGAGGAACAACCACCCCACACAGGAGCAAGCAGAACCCAGGAGGATCCCTTCAGTAAAGAGATCAAACGTGGCTCTGTGGCTGCAAAAGGCAGAACCAGCATGGGGGACCAGCCCACAACAGCTCTTTGGGGTTCTGAAAATACACAACTCTTCCTTTGCCTGGACGGGCCTTTCTTTTGCCCTTATGATACAATTGGACCCACTTTACCTGGGTATTCAATCCCAGGCCACCAGGCATTTTCCGTAAAGCACCCTATTCCATTGTGTTCAGGCTCTTCACAGCTGTCAGAAAGTCTGCTGTTAGGGCCTTGCCTCCACTTAATCCATTTTTTCCCTCTGGTTACTTAAGCAACTTTTCTCCTTGTCTTTGGTGTTCTACAAAGGGTCTGGAAACAGGGTTTTTTTTTAACCCTACTTAGAGTTTGTGTCTCTTGAGTCTGAGGATACTAGTCTTTCATTAATTCTGGAAAATTATCAGGTATTGTCTTTTTAATTATTGTCTTTCCCCATTCTTTGCATTTCTTCTTTTTTTCCTTAAAGTTGCTCTGAAAGCAGAGCCTGAGACAAAGACAGGAGTTAATCTGGGAGGTGATTCCAGTGAGCAGAAAGAAGCAATGGAGTGGGAAGAATAAGACAGAAACCCCGTGACGTTGCAATACTGAGCTGGCCACCACTGTGACTGACTGGAGAGAAATCTTGGAGGAAATGGTAGAGGATGCAGCAGATTGTTCCACCCAGGGACAACTGAGCTGATGCAATTACCAGCCGACTTTCACCCCTTGTCAAGTGAAGGCTGCCCAGAAGAGACCCTTTGAACTTCAGAACTGTCTGCATAAGCTGGGGAGGCTCCCGCAGAGCCCAAAGTCAGAAGAACTGAGAGACTGTGGGGACATGTGGCTGGGGAGGGATCTGGGCCTCATGTATGACCACGGCTGCACCGAATCAGGTGAGTCCCAGGAATTACAGGTTGTCAGTGGAGCCTGGCACTCTGTTTCACCCCTCCGCATCTCCCACCTCCTCTGTGCCGAGCCTCTGAGCAGCATCTCCTCAGGCCTGCAAGCTCATTTGCTAATTTTCTCATTAGCTGTATCTGAACAGTTCCTCCATCTCCTGACAGAGTGTCCTCAGGGTTTCTCATTCTTTCACCTTGAGACTGTGGTGTTGTCCTCTCACTAAGGTGGCAAGCCTGCTATCCGGGTGTCTGCTGACTTTCAGGGTCAGCTATTTTCCTGTGTGCTTTGTCACTGATGACATGCACTTACTTACTTACAGGGAGCTTGTATCCCCCCACAGCCCCTGCTGCCCTGCTGCAGGAATCCCGTGCACTTTGGGAAGAGAATTGTTCCTCCACACACTTGGTTATTCGATTTTGCCAGACACTGCAGGGGTATCACAAGCTTGGGAACAACTTATTTTCTATTGTATTAAAATATGCATAGTATAAAATTAACTATTCAGCCATGTTTCAGTGACAGTCTGGAGTGAAAGCCCACTGAATGGTTCGTAGGGTTGATGTTAAGTATGTTCACACTATGGTACAGCATCACCACCATCCATCCCCGGAACTTTGCCAACATCATCCTAACTTAAGCTGTACCCACTGGACAGAACTCCCATTCCACCCTGCCCCAGCCCCTGACCACCACTGATAACCACTGTTCTACGCTCTTTCCTTATGAATTTGACACATTTGGTTTCATAAAACTGGAACCAAAAGCCAGCCTCAGCAACGGCGAGGTGCTAAGCAACTCAGTGAGACCCTGTCTCTACATAAAACACAAAATAGGGCTGGGGATGTGGCTCAGTGGTCGAGTGCCCCTGAGTTCAATCTCCAGTACCAAAAAAAAAAAAAGTGGAACCAAACTGTGATTGTCTTTTTGTGACTGGCTTTTTCCATGTAGTAGCAATAAGGTCCTCAAGATTCATGCACATATAAGAAAAAGTTCGTTCATATTGTAGTATGTACTATACCACTGAGCTACTTCCCCAGACCTCTTTAGTTTTTATTTTGAGACTGAGTCTCAAAAGTTGTCCAGGCTGCCCTTGAACCTGTGATCCTCCTGCTTCAGCCGGCGGAGGAGCTGGACTATAGGTGTGTGCCACCACACCTGGCCAGGTTTCCTTATTTTCTCAAGACTGAACAATACCCCATTATACAGAGCTACCTCGTTTTGTCTGTCCATTCGTCCCTGGATGGACATTGGAGTTGTTGGGACCAGTGTTTAAATGAATTTCCCACTTGGGTTTCAGTTTATCACACCGGAGACCTTCTTCCTACCTAGATCCCTAAACAGGCAGAGTCTCCCTCAGCAGCCGGTGGGTTTCTCAGGCGGCAGCCTGGGAAGGGCTCTGAGTTAACACAGGGCCCTCAGGTCCAGCTCCCCATTCTTAGAGGCCAAGGCCTCACCACCTGTCCCTCTGAGAGCCAAATCCAAACCTCTAGACAATGGGACTGATGGCTCTTCCTGCTCTGATGACTCTTCCTCAAAATCTGCCCCACTCAGACTCCCACTCGCCACACCCACGCTCACCAGCGCTACTCTGGCTTTCAGTTCCCTAACACCTGGGGATCCCCCTTTCTTGCTTTGAAGAAGGGGTTTTCAGTCAGGGCTTACATTAGAATCAACCAGAGACTTCTTTTTAAATTCCAGGAACAACCCAGAACAATTATATTCAAAACTCTGATATAAAAAGTGAGTTTATTTTTAGACATATATGTGGTATATACATAAAAAGTACAAGGTGTACTGGGAATGTCATGATTGTGTACCTGAACTGTCAAAATGCAGGGGTCCTGCTCTAGCACTGCTGCCTTTGTTTGGTGGCTACTGGGCAGTGGTCCTAATGATGGGAGACCATGGTTTGTGATCACAACCTTAACCTGGAAATAGTATTATCTTTTCAGCTACCCCCTTCGGCCTCCTTCGTGGGCTCTTCCTTGCAAAGCGCAGATTTGATGCAGTCTGTTAACATCCTGATGTTCCCTGCCCCTCTCAAGAGAGGGAGAAGGCCATTTTTCAACAATAGCAGATGAGACTGCTCAGCACAGCCTCCCCGGGTCCCCTCTGATGAAGAGCACCATTCTTCCTCAGACCACACATGAGTTTTGGTTGCTGTTCAGTCCTCAAACCAACTACATGAGACCTATTGATGATAAGAACAATAGCCAGCAAGTATCAAGAACTTCTGGGCTGTGGATCAGTATAGAATACTTGCCTAGCATGTATGAGGCACTGGGTTTGATCTTCAGCACTACATAAAAATAAATAAATAAAATAAAAGTACGTGTACATCTACAACAAAAAAAATCCAAAAATAAAACTTCTGTGGCCAGGCACCGTGGTGCACGCCTGCAATCCCCGCCCTTTGGGAGGCTGAGACAGGAGAATCGCAAATTCAAAGCCAGCCTCAGCGATGGTGACGCGCTAAACAAAATAGGACTGGGGATGTGGTTCACTGGTCGAGTACCCCTGAGTTCAATCCCTGGTACCCCCAAAACATGAATAAATAAAAAACAAAATAAAATACATAAAAAAGAACTTTGCTATTATATAGCCCTGCTGCCATTAGGACCCAGAACCTGGACCTCAGATTTTTCTGTTTTTGTTTTTTATTGCCCTTATATCAATGGAAGTACACAACATCTGATAAATATTAAGCCTACAGAACATAATAAATGCACAGTGTAACACACACATATACTACATAATGACTGTCACTATGATTATAGACTATTTTAAACACGGAGATAACTACAGGAAAGCAGACCCCTATGTGACTTCCTGTAAGATTTAATAGATGTTAACATTTTGCCACTGGTTTCAGATCTCTTTACAGAAGCAAACGGTTACAGATACAGCCAAAAACCCCTGCCATGTCCCCTGCCCCTACCCTACCCATGACAAACGCCATCTGGAGGTTACGTTTATCACTTACAAGGGTATTGTGAGCTATTTCACAGAATGATCACTTTTCCCTACCTTTGGGGGTGCTGGAGATGGAACCCAGGATTAGGCAAATGCCGCACCACTGAGCTACATCCCCAGCCCACGTCGCGAGCTATGTCTACACGTGCACATGTTTATAAACAGCATGTAGAGTTGCACACATTTACATTTGTACATAAACTGAATTTTGTTGGAGTGAAGGGAACCACGGACGGGCTATCGGCACACACTCCAGAAGATGTCGCCAGAGTTCCAGTCAGCAAGAGAAGCTGCTTTCTGTCCTCAGAGATGAGAATAAGGTGCTGTTAGATGCCCTTCGTAGTTTAAAGCTGTGGAGCTGTCAGATGCAGGTGCTTTAGTCTTCAAAACTTAAAGCAACTCTGGAAACAATGATCACCCTCCACCGCCCCAAGGGCTCTCTTTCAATTTTTTCCCTGGTGGAAAGTCTCCTTGGGAGAACAGGCTCCAAAGAGAAGGCCAGACAATGCCTTTTAGTTCCAACTGCTCAACTAACAAGCAGTGGGAATTTGGGCCCTGGCAGCCCAGGGCCCTCCTCTCTCTACTCTTGTCTGTTGGTAGTGGCTTCATGGAGGCTGCTCTGGGCAGAAAGTGAAGATCCCACAGTCCTCAAGGCCCAGGGGAGGAGACATCAATAGCAGCAGTGCTTGCCGGGTGCCGACATCCTAGGGGAGCCCATCTCCAAGGCCTGCCGGCTCTGAAGCCACCTCCCACCTTCTCCAGTGTGCACAGTAGCAGCCCCAGGGATTCAGAGATTCACAGAGCCTGGAACATCGTCCCTTCTTGGTTACACACAGATTTCATTGTTTTTTTAACGTGAGTGACTTATTTGAAGGCCCAGGAAGGCATACTAAGATGAGACCGCAGAGGGGGCTAACTCAGGGCCAGAGCGTCCAGCAGCTGAGGAACCTCCTCGGCACTGTTTGGACCATGATGCTTCAGCTTCTCCTGCTTGGAAGCCAGGCAGGTCCACCCTGCCTGCAGGTCCACATCAGCGCCTCGCACAGCCACTGCATCTGCCAGATACCACAGAACTGATGGAAGGAGCCACAGTCCAGGGAAGGGAATGCTGCCACCTCAATGTGTTCCAGGACTTCCTGGTGCACTGTCTTCCAATAGACATCCCCTTGTCCTAGCAACCGCTTGGAACAGACCCAGTGGTAGGTTCTGTGCCTCAGATTCCCAGGAGCAAGCCCCAGGGCTCAGAGCATGGCCAGCCTTCTGAACTAGAGACTCCCCATGCAGCCTCTCATGCAGCCTCCCTGCCCACCCCCTCCCACCGGCCCCTCCCTGACCTGCCCTCTCTCTGACCTCAGGGCCTGGGGGAGGCCTGAAGAGGCCGTGGGAGTTTAGCTACCATTATCCGGCCCTTATCGCCACTAACATTCAGGCTGACACGGAGCCCTCTTAGTTCAATGACTAGGGGCCAACCCGAGGTCACGCCTGTCTCCAGAGCCTGTGCTATCTAGGTGACCTGCGGAAACCTTGGCATGAGCTCATGCTTTCTGACGACAGAGAGGATCCCTGCCATATCGCTGCCCCACACCCCCACCCCCAGTGTCTGGCATGAGCCCGGTGGAGGCTCCACCGTTACTCACTGAAATAGCAACACTGATAACTACAGGAGACAGAAACACAGGGATGAATTTCCATTCAGCAGAGAGCCTCTCCCGCCAGCCCCTCTCCTTTGTGCAGCCCCACGTGGATGGACACAGGCACAGCCCATCTCAGACACCCCCAAACCCTCACTACCCCAGCCCTGCCCCCATGGAGAGATGATGTGGCTATAACCTTGGGGAAGCATGTATCCAAAGAACTCACACTGAAACATCCTTGTCCTCATTTAGAAAAATGCCTTTAGACTGAGATCTCATTTTATTCATCTATATGTTCCAAAACCTAATGTCCTTAGACAAACAGTAGGGCACTGGATGTAATGGACAGGGCTGGATTGGACTGGGGAGGGTTGACAGAACACAGGAGTAGGAAGCAGGTTTCTAGGTTGCTGTCCCTCCTGTAACTCCTATGGGACATTGGGCAGGTTAGTCTCCTCTCTCTGGTCCAGCAAGAGTTACTTTAAATAGTCTTGAGGGGTTTTTTTGGGGGGGGGAGTGAACCTAGGGCCTCTCATGTGCTAAGCATGCACCCTACCACTGAGCTATACCCCCAATCCCAATTTGATAGTCTCAAAATCTTTGCCTTTTAACAGGAGCATTTAGTGCATTTACATTTAGTGTAATTACTGGTCTATTTGGGTTTAAATCTACCCCTTCTGTTGTGATTTTCTGTTTTTCCTGGCCATTCTGCTTAGTTTTTTTTTTTTTTCTCTTTTCTTGCCATCACTTGATCCAATAGATTTTATTGTTCCATTTTTCAGTCTAATAATTTGGAAATTACAAGCATAATTTTTCCATCATGATTGCCCTAGAAAGTAAAGAGTTAACTTTTTATTAAAGTCTAAAGTTGAATAATATGTTTATCTCACTCCCTAACAATTTTATAACACTTTAATGCCATCTACATCCCAGCTTATATGTTATTGCTATATTTTTCAATTTTACCAGTTCTTGCAAACTCCACAAAACATTTATCATCATTATTTTTAAACAGTGTATATTTAAATTTATCCATATATTCAACTACTTTCTTTGATCTCTATTCTTTTTTTTTTTTTTTTTTTTTGGTACCAGGGATTGAACTCAGGGGCACTCGACCACTGAGCCACATCCCCAGCCCTATTTTGTGTTTTATGTAGAGACAGGGTCTCACTGAGTTGCTTAGCACCTCGCCATTGCTGAGGCTGGCTTTGAACTTGCGATTCTCCTATCTCAGCCTCCCTAAATGCTGGGATTACAGGCTTGAGCTACCGCGCCTGGCTTGATCTCTATTTATTCTTGCATTTCAGTCTTTCCATCTGGGATTATTTTACTGGCTACCTGATGTACATCCTGCAGAGTTCCCTCATAGAAATCTAATATTGAGAAATATGTGTTGATTTTATTTATCTGAAAATATCTTGATTTTGATCTTATTTTTTAAATCTCTAGTATAGAGAATCCTAGGTTGGCATTTAATTTCTTTCAGCACCTTCAATTACCTTCTAGATTTTATTATTACTTCTAGCCCCCCCTCCCCACCCCTCACACACACACCTTGGGCTACTTGTATAATTTTTTTCTTTGTCTTTGGTTTTCTACAGTTTCACTGAGATATGTGAATACATATTTTATATATTCTAGTAGAATTGAACCTATGGGTTGTGGTCTTTATTAATTCTGGAAAATTATTTATAGCAATAATTTCAGACCCAGGATGAAACTACTTTTCTCCAAGGAGGATTTGATTTGTTTGGATCAGGTGCCTGGTAGCTCTGCCCCTCCAGAGTTACCTGAAATTATTCCTTCAGATACTTTCTCTGTTCTCTTCTCTCTTCTTCTTCTGAGACTTCAGCCGCTTTGGTATCTCTTATCCATTCTTCTCTATTTTTCATTGTTTTGCCTCACTCTATTGTATTCTGAATGGTTTCTTCTAGCTGTCTAATTCTATTTTTATTTGTATCTAATCTACAATTATGCCTATTCACTGAACTTTTAATTTTTGGCTACTGTATTTTTCATTTATAGAAGTTTTATTTGCTTCCTTTTAAAATCTAAAGTGTTGCTTTTGGAAGTTCCCTACAGAGGTTTTTTGTTTTTTGTTTTTTTATCTTCTCTTTTCCTGAAGCATATAAAGTACATTTTGTGGGGTATATTTGAGGGTTTTCTCTATAAAATTATCCCAATAGTCAAAGCATTTGTAGATCTGATTCTCTTGTCTCTTGTTTGTTTCCTCAGAACACTTCAACTTCTATTTGTGCCAGGTTATCTTTCACGGTGTGCTGCTCATTGTACTTGAAAAAATTACAGCAATAATCCAAGACTCGGGATGAAACTACTTTTCTCTAAAGAGGATTGTTTGCTTCGGTCAGGTACTTGGGAGCTCTGCCCCTCCAGAGTTACCTCAAACCAAGTTCCAAGCTTAGTGCTGACCTGCAGGACTGGTGCACACCTGGTTTACTCTTACTCTAGGGAGGTAGCCCTTTGTGACAAGAGCATATTGTGGAAATTTTTTCTACTCAATTTCTCTGCTTACCTTGGTTTGGCTTTTATTTCTCTCCCTATTAAAGCAAAGTCCAAATTTGCCAGGATCGACAAACACTCTCCAAGAAAATGTTTTCCTTTAAGTGACATCTCTAGGTGCTGTCCACATTCCAATTTTGGCCTAATGATTTGGCAGTCGTGTCCACGCTTAATGTCCATACTTAAATGATCTTAAGAACTTTCTTTTAGTCCAGAATTTGCTGTTTTTGTCAGGAGAATTTGGTCAAAACAAGCTACCCTGACGTGGCCTATCTCTTGATGTTACTTAACGTTTATTTAACCAATTATTTGATTTCCCTCAAACAAAGAACACTCTCAGAGGGATATTTAAAGACAGATAACTGATTGCAGCTTTGAAAAGGCAGTGTTAGTGACTTATACCAGGATGTTGAAAACTAAAAATGTTGTGACTTTAATCTTTAACTTATCCGGATAATATAACTCTGGTAGTTTTCATATTACTTGATGTACACCTTGATGTATTAGTTACCTACTGTTGCCTAACAAACCATCACAAATTTGGAGGGTTAATGACACCACTTTATCATTTCATGGTTTCTGTATGTGAAGGTGACTCACTGGGTTCTCAGTCAAGGCTTCAATCAAACTGCTGGCAGGGGCAGCAACTCACCTGAACATTCACCTGGGGAAGGAACCATTTCCAAGTTCCCTTACATGGTTGTGAGCAGGATTCTGTTCCTTTGGGGAGGTTGGGATGTTGGGATGAAGGGCTCAGCTCCTGGATGGCCACTGGCCATTAGCTGCCCTCATGTCCTTGCCACATGGCTCTCCCAAGCTTATTTCATCAAAGCCAGAAAAGAGAGCCCATTAGCAAGACCAAAGTCAGAATCTCTCTCGATCTAATCACATAAGAGGAATCCCCTCATGTTGATGGATTCAGGTAATTGGAAGCAAGTGATTCATGGGGAGGGGATTAGCAGGGTGTGGATACCAGATGGCAGGGTTGCTAGGGACCATCCCAGAAGCTGTCCACAGTACCATCCTTGGGGCAGGCCCTCATGCCTGGCCACAGGAAGTGTTCCATGTGATACCTCCTCTCCAGCTAAGGGACTTTCTGCTTTAAAGCCCATGTGTCCAAGTCAGCCAGGACACGTAAGAGTCCTGTCTATACCACAGTAGTTGAGTGCCTCGAGTAGATGACCTCACTTCTCTGGACCTGGTTTTCTAATCTGTAAACTAGATCAATAAATATCTTCACAGACCTTCTGCACCAACACAGTTCTTTTTTTTTTTTTTTTAATTTTTTTTTTAGTTGTAGATGAACACAATGTCTTTATTTTATTGCTTTGTATGTGGTGCTGAGGATCGAACCCAGGGCCTCACGCATGCGAGGCAAGCGCTCTACCGCTGAGCTACAATCCCAGCCCCAACACAGTTCTTGAAATACTGAAATACTTCCAAACCGGTTGGTAAAGTCCTTGCTTGCCTGGCCTCTTGGATGTCCCTGGGCCACGCTAGCATTCCTGATCTCTCCTCAGGAGACTCTTGAACCCTGCCATGTCTGACACCTGCAGGAACAGCCTGGGGCTCAGCAGTCAGCCCTTGGACCCTGCTCCAGTCCTGTAGGCCACTTCTTATTCTGGCCCACCCTGAACCTAAAATGTTTTTAAGGTGGCCCTTGGTTGTTGGTATTAAACATCAACGTGAACGTCTCCAAGAAAGAAAGCCCCCAATCAACAAAAACCACTTTCCTCCCTATATCCTAAAAAGTGTGTGTGTGTGCGTGTGCACGCCTGTGTGTGTGCACGATTGCTGGGAGCAGCAACCAAAGCACACAGAGCACATGTGGAACACACATTGTACCACCGAGCTATACTCTCTCCTGGAATTATTTTTTCCCTCATTTTTTTTCCATTTTTAAATTTTTTTTTTTAATTTATGTTTAAAACAGAAGAATGCATTTCGAGTCATAGTGCACATATGGAGAATAACTTTCCATCTCTCTGGTTGCAAACAAGATAAAGTCATACCATTTGTGTCTTTATACATGTACCTTGGGTAGTTATGTCTATCTCATTCCTCGCCTGGAATTTTTTTTCTTTTTTAAATTTATTTATTTAACTTTTTTTTTATTTGTTCTATTTAGGTTTACATGATGTCAGAGTGCAATTTGATTCATTGTACATAGATGGAGGATAACATTTCATTTCTCTGGTTGTAAGTGATACAGAATCACAACACACATCCAGTCATACATAAAGTTAGGGCTATGATGACCATCATATTCCACCACCTTTACTGTCCCCATGCCCCCTCCCCTTTTCACCTGGAATTTTTTTGAGAAAGAAAATAAACAAGCTGGAAAGCTTGGCTTTGAGTCCCCACCAAGTGGGCCTGTTGATGGAGCCCCAGAATTAGGTGGCCTGGCCTGTCCAACCTCAGGCAGCAGTGGCTCAGGGGAGACCAAAATCACTCCTAGGGAACACCTCTCCTCTTGAAAACTAGGCATGGGACAACAGGGCTCTTTCTTCCAGAGCTGAGTTTATGGCACCAGGTAGAAAACAGAAGGGAGGAGAGGGCCTGCACCCCAGCTTCTGGCTCCTCAGTTTAGATCCCAGCATCACCAGCAGCTAACCATGTGGCTTGGGCAAGACTTTTGATTCATCTTGTATGATTCCTTGTCATTACTAAGCAAGGACCCTGGAGTCGCTGCCTGCTCTGACCCTCACATCTGCCTCCTCTCTGCTCGGGCCTCAGATGGTGTATTGGTCCTCTCTGGGTCCCCACTTCCTTCTCTGCTGCCTTTTAGGGGTTTTGTGGACATCAAATGAATTCATATATGTGGATAACCTAGCTGCACATAAGCATTCGATAATGCAATCCATTATTATTAAATAAATAATCCAAAAGAAGTGCCTGGTGCATCACAAGCATCTGGCGGCAATTACTAATCATGCCTCAGTTGATTCGCCTGCAAAGTGGCAATAACTGTCTCTCCTCCAAAGGTAGGAGAAAGTGCTTAATGAAGTGCCTTCTGCACGTGAGCTCACTTCATTCAAATACCTCATCTTACAAACTTTTTTTTCAGTACTGGGGATTGAACCCAGGTGCTCTCTACCACCAAGCTACACCCCCAGACTGTTTTATTTTTTATTTTGAGTCAGGGTCACACTGTGTCTCCCAGGCTGGCCTCAGCCTCCCATGTCACTGGGATTGTGCACCACTATACCCGACTTACAAACATCTTTATATCCTACCCCCAAGTCACACTAAGGCTAAATGTTAAGGTAGTTCAGAACTGCAGAGCTCATGAGGGCGAGGGCGAGGAGTGGGCCCGGTGACAGAGGACAGGAGCCAACCACATGTCCTGTTAACACCACTGCTGCCTGGCAGCATAGCCAGCTCCTCCACACCGACTCCTTCAACAGGGAAAATTAGAGGGTATTTTGTTTTGGGTTTTGGTACTGGGGATTGAACCTAGGGGTACTTAACCACTAAGCCATATCTCCAGCCCTTTTTATTTTTTATTTTGATGTAAGATCTTGCTAAATTGCTTAGGGTTCATTAAGTTATTAAGGCTGGCTTTGAACTCACCATCCTCCTGCTTTAGCCGCCAGAGCTGCTGGGTTTACAGGTACACACCACCACATC
This sequence comes from Geosciurus inauris, assembly GCA_004024805.1. Taxonomy (NCBI): domain Eukaryota; kingdom Metazoa; phylum Chordata; class Mammalia; order Rodentia; family Sciuridae; genus Geosciurus; species Geosciurus inauris. The sequence goes on from PVHX01006714.1 coordinate 62,951, forward strand.
TAGCGGCAAAGTTTTTGGGTTTTGTTTGTTTTTTTTTAAGTACATTTTACAGGTCCCTTGGAACCTGGAGGTTCCAAGTTCTAGAGGCTCCAGCCACAGAGTTGCAAGAAGCTATGCAAACCTCTTCTTTGCAAACCCAGTATCTGGCAGGCAAGGAGGAGGTGTGTCTTGCCCCAAATCAGGACCCTTGTCGGGAGACCCAGCTGGCCTACAGTTCCGTGCCCCAAACCAGAGGAGGCTGGGCAGAGGCCTCAGACACCAGCACCAGCCTGAGAAGGCCTGAGCCTGGACTCAGCCTGGGACCTTGGGCAACTCCAGCAAGCCAAGTCACTTCTCTGAGCCTGTTTCTCAACCATCTGTAATGGGTATGCATCCTTTTCCCACATCCTTCACCAGTCGACCAAATTTCCTACTAGATGGCAGCTTTGAAACACTTTGTTTCTGAAGCATTTTCCCAACATGGGTGAAACCCTCCCCACAGCTCCTCCTGCCCATCAGAACAGCAGCAGGGGACCCTCCTTGGCCCCCAGAGTCTGTCTGGAAAACACAGCTCAAATCCAAATCTTTTCACCCAGAAAGTGTCCCCTCCCAGGCAGGAGACCTCTCCACCACTGGATGCCACCTAGGACATGCTAAATTGTCAGTGAGCATATTATCTGCATCCTCTTCATTAATATGCTAAACCAACCCTCTAATACCTACTGTGTGTATCCACCCCATGCTGGCCTCTGGGGCATGGCCTCTGCCTCGGAGGGAAAAAAACAGATCACAGGCCAGGAGTGATCAGGGCAACAAAATAAAGAAGTGTGAGTTCTCCAGGAGCAGGGGCAGGGTGGCCTGCCCAGCTTTGCCAGCCAGGAGAGCCTCCCCGAAGCAGGGGACAACTGGGCCAGTCCTAAAAATGTGCAGGTAATACCAGGCCAAGAGGGTACAGAGAGCATGCAGAGGAACCGCCTGTGCTAAGGGAGGCCAGGAGGGGAAGGGTGCCAGCATTGGGACTGTCACCCTTCTGTCACCTGGGACTGAGGATGGAAATGCTCCAAGCAGCAGCAGCAGAGAAGCTGCAGCTGAAACTCTAGACCCGCGTCAGGAGAAAACTCATGAACTTTCCTTTTTTAGGGCTCCCTTTTAGCGGGTGGAGGGCCTTTTCATCTTAACTCTATAAATACCCACTTTCCCCTAGCCTGAGACCCATCAGAGCAAGTCTCCACCCTCTGAATCTTTCCTTCCTCTGCCTGAGCTTGCTGCTGTCCCCACAGCCAGGGGGCTTCAGCTGCCTTCTCAACCATCCCCTCGGGCTTAGTGTCTCCAGCCACATCCGGAACCTGGGTGTCCTTGAGGCGCTCCCAGGCCAGGCCGAGGAGCGTGCAGGCAGCCTCGTGGAGAGATCACAAGGAGGCTGAGGGTGCAGGACAGGGGGAGATGAAAACAGGAAGGTGGAGGTGATAAGAGGAAAGTCTTGAGGGAACGGGAATCTATTTTAAAAACAGCAAGGTTGGGGAAATCTTGGTGTCAGCCTGGAGCCGAGGTGGCCTAGGAACACTCTTTGGCACAGGGTGGGGGAAAGACCCACAGCGGGGGCTGTGAGCAGGCCTCAAGGAGGCAGGCCCCAGCCGGGCGTGGTGGCTCACGCCTGTAATCCCAGCACTTAGGGAGGCTGAGACAGGAGGATCGCAAGTTCAAAGCCAGCCTCAGCATCGATGAGGCACTAAGCAACTCAGTGAGACCCTGTCTCTACATAAAAAAACACAAAATAGGGCTGGGGATGTGGCTCAGTGGTCGAGTGCCCCTGAGTTCAGTTCCTGGTGCCAAAAAAAAAAGGAGGCAGGCCCCTTCGTGCATCAAGAAGACCTTCATCAAGGGCCTGTTTCTCTCAGGTTCTGCACACACCCCAGTGGGGCAGGTCCCGAGCTAACTCTAACCCTAACCCTAACCCGAACATGGCAGGAGTGCTGCTGCCCCAGGGCCTCTGCACTTGCTCTTTCCTCTCCCTGGAATGCTCTCCACAGACACCCACCTTCGACTCCCTCATCTCCCTCTAGTCTTTAGTTAAATAGCACTTTTTGGTGATGCCTTCCCTAACCATCCTACTTAAAATGGCCTGGCACCCACCCCACCCTAGTCTCTATTCCTGTTTTCCTAGACCTGCTCCTTTGTAAAGCCTAGAGCCAAACTGGTGGCCCCCCAAATAAGTCCTGCCTCCTCTTCCCACCTGCATGTGCATCCTGTACCTTAGAGACACACAGGAACACCAGCTTTGCCTCAAAACATAGACATGGATACATACTGCCCACTTACCATTTCATCCCTCAAGGCCAGACCTATGGGCACCCCTGAAAGCATGACCTGGGCTCAGTGCATTTGCGCATGAACCCCCAAGGTCCTGGGTAACCAGAATGAGGTCTAGAAAGGGTTTCAGCTCCCAGGGGACACAGGCCCTTTGCCTGCACACTCCCCCCCTGAAAGGAGGCCAGGGCAGACTCTACAAGTGTGGGGCTTAGGGCCAGGGTCCCCTCCTTGGGCCTGCCCAGGTATAAGGAGAAGGTTGTTCCTTTTCTAGTTTTCTCCATAGCACTTCACAGCTTCTAACATGCCGCAGTTTGTTTGTTTGTTTGTTTATTGTCTGAATCCCTCCATCCAGGACAATGTAAGCCTCTGAAAGCGCAAGGATTTGGGGTTTTGTTCAGTGCTATATTCTTATATTCTCTGTACTCATAATGAGACCTAGTACACAGTAGGAGCTCAATAAATATTTATAGAAAAAAATAATGGCTGTGGTGTTTAGGATCCCAGGATAGAAAACAGGGTAGGGGATGCTGTGTCTGCACAAAGCGTCCATGTTCTAGAGGCTTCTGGCAAAGGGAGCAATTAACTGAATGGGACAAAACTCCTTTTCAAATCAGTAGCTCTAGGGAAGACACTAGGGGTTTTGCTCCCTTAGAAGAGAGTTTAAGGCACAGTGATGCACACCTGTAATCCCAGTGGCTCAGGAGGCTGAGACAGGAGGATTGTGAGTTCAAAGATAGCCTCTGCAACTTAGCAAGGCCCTGTCTCTAAATAAAATATAAAAAAGCAATGGAGATATGGCTCAGTGATTAAGCTCCCCTGGGTTCAATCTCCGGTACAAAAAATAAAAAGAAGATAGTTTAAAAGATATAGCCATATTTCTTATTTTTCTATGAACGTTTTTGTAGGGAAGAGCACATGTATTGGTCCTACCATTACAGATCATTTAGGTAATTAACAGGCTGTGTCCATACAACCACAGGAGGGGCTGTGTGTGGATTCTAAGTAGGGTAACCTGGGGACATTCCAGGGCCAGGAAATGCACCACCCGCAGTAGGGAGATGGGAACGCATAGGGCTGTTTGGAGGACAGCAAGCCCAACTGCCTGGGTAGAAAGTAGGAGAGTTAAGGCTGAAAGAGGAGACAGAGGCCAAACTATGGGGCCTTGAACTGCAGGTGGAGGCTCTGGCCTCTAACCTACAGGCTGGAGGCTCTGCAGCAGGGCTTGGGGAGAGGGGACTCTGCTTTTTACCTTTTGTTTATTTTCATACAGGGTGTCGCTCAATTGCCCAGACTGGCCTCTAACTTCAGCCGGCCTCGGCCTCCAGAGTAACAGGGATTACAGCCGTGTGCCACCGCATCCAGCAGTTTTCGACCTTGATGCCTCTCCACCACTTTTACTTATGACAAGATGCTCACGCCAGGCACGGCTGAGTCTGGCCCTCAAAGCCCGATGACTACACGCTCAGGGTCAGTCAGTGGCCAGAGGACCGGAGTGCCCAGAAACCGAGGTTAGGCGAGAAGGAGGTGGAGGCTGAGGATGGGGAGCAGAGAGGAGGGTTTCCCAGCCCAGACGCCGCCCCGCCCAAGGACCCCACTCCCACGGGGACGGCAAGACGGAAACGCCTAGTCACAACCGCAGCCACCGAGGTGAGCTCGCGCGCGTCCTCGATGAGAAGGCGCCTCCCTGCCTGGGACGCTTTCCACCAGGACCCAAGGCGCCCTCCTCCTGCTCGCCGGCTGCCGCCCACTCGCTCCGCCCGCTGGCTGCCCTTCGCCAGGTAGGCCGCTAGGTGGCGCCCTCGGCGTTGGAGGACCGCGCACCCCGGGCGCCTTGGCCAAGGCCGGGACCTCGGAGAGGCGATTGGGACCAAGCGCCCGGTGGCGGCTTCCAGGGGCCCAGGCCATTTCCAGGCCTGAATCAGAAACAAATGCAGAGCTAGCTCAGCAACCCACTGGGCGGCTCGGGAGGAAGGACGCCCCCGGTGGTGGCGGAGACTGCGCCCTTGAGGGGAGCAGGGCCACTCAAGTTGTCTTGGCTCGGAAGTCGGGTGAGCACAGTCGTTCCTTTTTGTTGTTTGTTTTGTGAACAGCCCATGTTTGTGCAATAAATAAAATACAGCGGGTCAGCCTGGAACTGGGGAGTTCCGACTGTTCCCCACAGCACTGATGGAGAGAGAGAGAATTAAAAAAAAAAAAAAGATGACCTCAGAGCTGGGAAACCGGGAGGTCACAAGTGTGACGCAGAGACTGCGCTCGGAAGGCTCGGCCAGGCCTCTCTGGAGTGACCAGTCCAGGCCTGGACTGACCTGGCTCCTTCAACCTCTCAGAACTTAGTGACTGCCAAATCCGGGGGCTCTGCCACAGGAGGGTGACTGATACCGAACAATCATGTATGTAAATTCCAAAAGCTAGGGCTGGGGATTCAGCTCCGTGTAGGGCACTTGCCTAGCACGTGCAAGGTCCTGGGTTCCATCCCCAGCACTGGGGAGGCAGGGGCACACAGACAAAGGCAAAAATTCAAGAAGATAGATATGTTTGACATTGCACAATGAATACATTTGTCAAAACATCACAGGGTACTCCATTGATATGTACAATTGTGTTTTTGTGTATCCACCTAAAACAAATAAATGTCCCTCCCAGCTCAAAAGAAAGAAGCATAGTGAGCAAGAAAATACTTCTTAATTTTTAAAAATTATTACATGCTCAATACATGGCATGAATTATTAATATCATCACCCTAATCACCATTTATGGCCAAGACCCCTGAGCCAGTGCCCAGCGATCTACAAAGCTCTCTGAAGCTGCGGAGCAGAGACCACCACAGCTGTACTCCTGCTGCCTCCGCGTTACAGACACCAGTGGAAGATGGGATTCATCTGTGATGTCTTCACTCTGCAGCCAAATGCCCTGCTCACTCACAAGTCAGTAGTGTGAGGGGTGCTCAGCCTAGGGCCATTTGGGTGCTGGGAAGAAAAGTGGATAGAAGCATGCAAACTCAGTGGGCCTACCTCACACGGTCCCTTTCAGGAGGCTCTGACGCTGAGCTCCCCCTCCCTCCTTTCCACCCTGTGATCTCCCTGCCTTGTGACTCCTGGCTACACTGGCCCAGGCATTTACCCTTGCCGTCCCCACCAACAACCATGATGAGCTGCCATGACAGGCAGGGAGCTGCAGGGCTCAGAAGAAAACCTGAACCGGGGCCACCGTCCCAGGCAGATCACGGTCACGTTTATAGCACTCCCTGCAACTTTGCATCTCACTTAGTAGAAAACAGCCCATTTCAAAAATGGACAAAGGACTTGAACACATACCTCACCAAAGAAGATACTTAAATGGGAAATAAGTACAGGAAAATGTGCCCCATGTCATTACTCATAAGGGAGGTAGAAATTAAAGCCACAGCGAGATATACCACACACCTACTCCAGTAATTACACTAAAAACACTGACCAGACCAGGTGTCATTAAGGATGTTAACAACGGGATCTCTCTTACACTGCTGGTAGGAATGTGAAATGGTACAGCCACTTCAAAATCAGTTCTATCTTTTCGTTAAGCAAACACCTACATATGATCCAGGGACTCCAGACTTAGTCGCTTCACCAAGAGAAAGGAAAACACATCGACACAAAGTCTTGCCCTAAAACGTTCACAGCAAATTTCTTTATAACAGCCAAGAAAGGGAAACTCAAAAGTTTAAATGAACTATAGTCAATGGAATACTACTCACTGATAAAAAAGAAAAGAAGGAGCCATCAACACAGGCAACTTTTTAAAATAAGAAGCCAGACATATGATCTCATTTACACAAAATTCTAGAGCATGCAAATGAATCTGTAGTGAGTCAACATCAGAGGTTTCACGGGGGTGGAGGAAGGAAGAGTGAAGGGAGGGTCTGAGAAACTTGAGGGGGTGGTAGGTGTTTCCATCATCTTGGTGACAGAGATGGGCCCACGTGTGTGTAGGTAGGTCAAGACCTGTCGAAGCAAGGGCTGGAGGTGTAACTCAGTGGAAGAGTGCAGTCCTGCCTGTGTGAGTTTGATCCCAGCACAAGAAAAGAAGAAAAAACCTATCAAAGTGAACACTTTAAACACATGCAGCTTCTTGTACGTCAGTCATTTTCAATGAAGCCATTAGTTGTTTTTTGTTGTTGTTGTTGTTGTTTTTTCATTTTTACAAAGGAACAAGCTGTCGACACATACCAGCAACGAGGACAATCGCTAAACGTCCTGGTACTGAGAACAAGAAGCTGGACATTAAGAGAGAAGGCACCGCCTGGTTCCAGGTCTATGAAATGCTTGAAGATGAAAACGAACGGTAACACCAGTGGTTAAGCAGGGGGCAAGCAGGGGGCAGGTGTGGCCACCAAGAGCCATAGGAGGCTTTGGGGCTATGGAAGTTTTTGTTGCCTCTGTCATGGTGATGATTTCATAGAGGCAGACTACATATGTTTGTGTAGTTTACCATAAGTATACTTCAACATTGTTGTTTAGAAATGCAGAGCTCAGTGCTACCGCACTTGCCTAGCACACTTGAGGCCCTGGGTCTCAATCCCAGAACCACCAAAAAATTGAAAAAGAAATGCGCGCGCGCACACACACACACACACACACACACACACACACACAGATCAGAGCACCAAGAAAATTAGAATTACAGTTGCTTGAAACACACTAAATCAATAAAAGGCCACTAGTCCATAATGATATTCAAAGAAGAGAAATCAAGGCAATAAGAAAAGCAAAACTCATTTGTTATTTTTTGGGATGATTATTAAACCCATCCCTTCCTTTAAAAAGTAGTGGCTCAAAGGGAAGGAACTGATATTTTCCTACATCTGCAATAGGAACTGTGCTTCAGTTGATAAGGAATAGCTCTACTTTGCAGAAAAAAATAATTCCAGTGAATAAACTACAAGGGCTGATGGAATTGGTAAGTCATTAGTTTCCAGTCCTCACATTGACTGTTTCTCCCCAGGATTATCCGTCAGTGTTGAGACCATGAAGTAGCTGTAAATGCAGCTGCAGATCTGTGCAATGCCAGGAGAACGCACAGGTGTTACTTTCTGGCCAAGGGGAAACATAGCTGAGCAATGGGGTGTCAAAGTGTGGACCCCCAATCCAGGAGTTATGTAAACACACTAAAGGAGGGGCAGCCTGATTCTGTGTATCTCTTGATTTGGAGAAAAATGAACTGCATCTCTATGAGGTAGTCTTTTTTTTTTTTTTTTTTTTTTTTTTTTTTTTTGGTGGGAGGTGGCAGGGGTACCACAGATTGAACTCAGAGGCACTCAACCACTGAGCCACATCCCCAGCCCCATTTTGTGTTTTATGTAGAGACAGGGTCTCACTGAATTGCTTAGCCCCTTGCTATTACTTAGGCTGGCTTTGAACTCATGATCCTCCTGCCTCGGCCTCCTGAGCTGCTGGGATTACAGGCTGTGCCACCACACCCAGCTCCTATGCTGTATTTTCGCTAAAAGAGTTAACTTAATCTAGCAACCCTTTAGATCTAACCATTGATTATAGAAAACTCAAGGGACAGGGTAACAAGCCCAGAAAATGGAGCACTGCAGAACTGTCAGCCCAGTATCACACCAGCATCATAGGAAAAGGCCTATTTCAGAGCCCAATAAACTTAAGAGACATAGCAACACACAGAATGCATGATTCTGCATAAATCTGAAAAGGACCTTCAGGGGACCACTTGGAATGGGTAACTAGATGATACTAAAGAACATTTTCTCATGTGTGATGATGTTAGTTTGGTTATATTGGGAAATTTTTTTTTTTTTTTTTTTGGTACTGAAGATTGAACTCAGGGGCACTCGACCACAGCCACATCCCCAGCCCTATTTTGTGTTTTATGTAGAGACAGGGTCTCACTGAGTTGCTTAGCGCCTCGCCCTTGCTGAGGCTGGCTTTGAACTCGCGATTCTCCTGTCTCAGCCTCCCTAAGTGCTGGGATTACAAGCGTGAGCCACCACGCCCGGCTGGGAAATTTTTTTTAACATACACTGAATGCTTAAAATTTTTAATTTGTCAAATACTTCAAAACTAAAATTTTACTGTTAGTCCTTTTCCATGTTCACATTATTAGTGGCAAAAATCTTGGAGGCCAACTTTCGTTATAAAATCAGGGAGACTGGGGGTGTTGCTCAGTGGTAGAGTGCTTGTGTAGCATAAGCAAGACCCTGAGTTCCATGCCCAGCACCAAACAAATTAGTTCACTTAATTCAGTCAAGGAAGCCTAAGAGAATCATGCTGTCAGATTCTGAAGCCCAGTTAACATTGTGAGCATGTTGTATCTGTACTGAGAGTTTTTCGGTAACCAGCACTGACATCCCACACTGGCAGGTGACGTGCAGTATTACACCATGCCACTAAGGTGGTCCCTGCAGCCCTCCCTTCTGCTGCTCATGCCTGTGCAGACCCTCCCATACTGCATGGGGCTGGCCTGCGTAACCAGGGGTAGTACAGAAAAGACTGTGTGACCTTGGAGGCAGGGTCTCGAGGACATTGCCTTGCTCTCTCAGGTTATTCACTCTGGGGAAGTCAACTGCCATGCTGTGGGGACACTCAAACAGCCCAAATGGAGAGAACTGGGACCTCTGGACGACAGCCAGCACCGGCTTGCCAGCCGTGTGCGTGAACCACACGAGACCAGGTGCTCCAACCTCTGAGCCTGCTGATGACTGCGGCCCCCAAAGGACAGCTGGGCTGCAATTCCACGAGCCCTGAGCCAACAGCCAGCTGCGCTGCTCCCAGACTCCAAATCTCTAGAAACCACGACATCACAAGTAATTGTTGGTTTAGCCCACCAAGTTTGGTAAGCTATTCTTCACGGGGGGAAAAAATGTAAGTAGCAATGGGCAGGCTTGGCATGGTGGCGTACACCTGCCATCCCACTGACTGGGGAGGTTGAGGCAGGAGGCCAGCCTGGGAAACTTAGCAAGACTCTGTCTCAAAATATAAAGGGATAGGGATGACCCCAAGAGATGCCAGGGTCATTGGGAAGGCCAGTTTCAGAGAGAAAGCAAAATTGCAAAACTACAAAAGGCCAGGAAGGAGGCACAGGCCTGTAATCTCTGCAGTTCAGAAGGCTGAGGCAAGAGGATCACACATCTGAGGTCAGCCTCTGCAACTTAGTGAGGCCCTAAGTAACTTAGTGAGACCCTGTCTCAAAATTTAAAATAAAATGGACTGGGGATGTAGCTCAGTGGTAAAGTGCCCCTGGGTTTGGTCTCCAGTACGTATGGACATACATACATTCATACATAAATGGTCCTTTGTAATGACTCCTGAAGTGCCCCTGGGTCCAAGCAGCAGTCACACACACACACACACACACACACACACACTCAGCAGCAAAGGAAAGCACTAAACATGAGGCAGAAGAGCTGAGTTTCGGTTCCTGCTCTTCTACTTACTGCTGTCCCATTTTGCTTCTTTGAGTCTCAGTTATCTTTTTAAAAAGAGACATGCTGGGGCATCACTCAGTGGTAGAGCGAGGCCCTGGGTTCAATACCCAGCTCAAAAAAATAAAGCATGGAGACACTACTTTCTCCTCACATTTGATTAAAGGATCAAACACATATAAATGCCCTGCACAATGTTAGCCTGCAGAAGACAGCAAGTGCTGGTTCCCCGCTGGGCATAGCCACACTTGCCTTTGATGCCAGCTCCTAAGGAGGCTGAGGCAGGAAGACCACAAGTTTGAGGCCACCCTGGGCAACCTAGTTGGACTCCCATCGCAAAAAAAGAATGCTGGTTCTTCTCTCTCCCCACACTCCCTCACTCCCATTCTCCCACTTAAAGGTGGGTCTTGAAATGCTGCTATGAAGTCCAGCGGAACTCTGGGGAGACCCCATGGACTCTCAGGGACGAACAAACACGGTGTTAGTGTTGAGGGCCTGTGTCAGGAGATCTGCCTGGTGTGCGTCCTCTGTTAAGCTGAACTCAGAGGTTCCGCCAGAATTCGGCTTTGACTTTGGATCACGAGAGTGTGGGTGGAAAGCGGCGAGAAGCTGCCCCCCCTGCTGACGTCCGGCCCACATACCACTCGAAGCCAAGTTGCTGGGACACTGAAGGCTCAAACTCCAAAGTAGATAAGGTCATGTGATTCCACGGTCAGGAGACGCTGGGGTCACTGGGCAGGCCAGAGTCTGAGAGGAAGCCAAACTGCAAAAATAGAAGGTCCTTCCTAAGGATTCCTAAGGAAACAAGCTGAGTGCTTCAGGTTTAGGGCCCCTCCCTGCCCACTGGCATCACCCTGAGGTCCTTCTGGGATGGGAACTGGCCTAGGAGCCTCCACTCAGGCCAAGCAAACAACCCTCTTAAATCATGCCCTGATGACAGGCAAGGACCTCTGGGGGACAGAGAAAGAAAACAACCATGACTTTGTTAAGTAAAGCCTGGAAGTCCCTATTGACGTCAGTTCTGCTTTCTGAAAAATTTTGTTTCAAAATCCAATTTTTTTTTTTTTTTTTTTGGGTACTGGGGATTGAACTCAGGGGCACTCGACCACTGAGCCACATCCCCAGCCCTATTTTGTGTTTTATGTAGAGACAGGGTCTCACTGAGTTGCTTAGTGCCTCGCCATTGCTGAGGCTGGCTTTGAACTCGCGATTTTCCTGTCTCAGCCTCCCTAAGTGCTGGGATTACAAGCATGAGCCACCGCGCCTGTCTTCAAAATCCAAATTTTTTAATTCAATTTTCCTATGATATTTGTTCCAAAAAATGAATATAAACACATAAGAATGTTTTAAAAAGCAAAAGGGGGGCGCTGGGATTGTAGCTCAGCGGTAGAACACTTGCCTCGCATGCGTGAGGCCCTGGGTTCGATCCTCAGCACCACATACAAAGCAATAAAATAAAGACATTATGTCCATCTACAGCTAAAAAAAAAATAAAAATAAAAAAATAAATAAAAGGGGGGAATCCTTCACAGTCCCCTATCCTGTGTTTGGGTTCCTAGCTTCCGTTTCCCTGTGCAGAGGTGTTTCTTTAATAGAGCTGTGATCATTCTGTACATTTATATGCTTTCTGTTCCTACTATAAACAGCTTTCCAAACTACCTAAAACCTTCAAAATCATTCATCCTTCTGGATCAATATGCAATGGAGTATCTGCAATTCTTAATAAAAATGTCAAGAATCCCAAAAACTTGTGCATAGTGTACATGATTTTAAAAGAAAATACATATACTGTTGTACAGGTTTCCTGGGGCAGCCATAAAAAAGGACTACAAACTGGATGGCACCACAGAAATTTATTCTTCCATAGTTCTGAAGATTAGAAGTCTGAATTCAAGCTGGGCACGGTGGTGTATGCCTATAATCCCAGCCACGCAGGAGGTTGAGGCAGGAGGACCACAAGTTTGAGGCCAACCTCTGCAACTTAGCAAGACCCCGTCTTCAAAATAAAAAATAAAAAGGGCTGGCGATGTGGCTCAGTTGTAAAGCTTCCCTGGATCCAATCCTCAGTACCAACACAAAACAAAACAAAAACAAAAAATCCTCCCTGTCTCTCTCCTAGCTTCTGGTGACAATCCTCAGAGCCCTTGGCTTGAAGCTGGTGAATCTCCACCTCGTCTTCACAATTTCACTGCTCTTCTTATAAGGACATGGACACTCCACCCTAATCCAGTATGACCTCAAATTCACTCTATCTGCAATGACCCTGTTTCCAAACAAGGTCACACACTGAGGTTCTGGGTGGACACAAACGTGGAAGTACCCTACTCAACCCATGCCACTTGTCCTATACAGAAATCTGAAGCACCATAAATTGGCCATGGGTTCTTGCTGCAGCCTAACTCTGTCACCGAAAGTTGTCTTGGAGAGCTGTGCACATGTCCTGCTTTGCCAGTTAGGAATCTGAGGGGTTGATGGCAAGGGGACTTTCCCAGGAGAAGCTGCCGGGGTACGGCACTTCCTGCTGCATTCCAGGAGTCCACCTCAGACCAGTCCCTCATTCTACACCTCAAAGACCTTTCCCAGGGTTGTGGTAGTTTACCTACTGCTTAGTCACAAACTTAACATCTTAAAACAGCACACGTCTGTGACCTCTGTCTCTGTGGGTCAGGGATCGGGACACAGCTCAGCTGGGCCCCCTGCTTCAGGACATCTCCCAACATGGGCTTATATGTCGGCCCAGGCGTGGGTCTTCTCCCAGGATCAACTGGGAAGGATCTGCTGCCAAGCTGACTGGTGCGGCTGCTGGCAGGTCCAGTTCCTTTCAGGCAAGTGGACTGAGGGCCTCAGTTCCCAGGTGGCTTCTGGCCAGAACCCCCCCCAACACACACACACACACACACACACACACACACACACACTAGCTTCCTGCCTTGCAGACCTCACCAGCATGACACCTTGCTGTGTGAAAGCCAGTAAGGGAGCAAGTCCGCCATGGAGACGAAGCCACCATCTTGTATTTATTAGTGATATCCTCCATCTTTGCCCTGCTCTGTTTGTTTTTGGTGGGTTTTGTTTTTGTTTTTGTCATTGTTTTAATTTGTTCTTCTTAGATATTGCCGTGCTCTATTTGTGAGGAGCAAGTCACAAGTCCTGCCCATGCACGGGGGGACACTACACAGGTGTGAACACCAGGAGTGCAGGGTCATTGAGCACCATCTTACATTCTGTGTGTCCCAAGGACGTTGATCACCCTTGTGCTCTTTCTGTCCCAGGAAGCAGCCTGGCTTTAGGTTACTAACACATTTTATGTCCCCACAACTTGTCTATGTCTAAACCTAGCATAGACACAACTCCATCAACTTTCACAGGAGCTTTTGAAATTAAGTCCCCAATAAATATTTGAGTTTTGATGTTTTTAGGTTTTCTTTTGGTGCTGGGGATTGAACTCAGGGATTTGTGCATGTTAAGCACACACTCTACCACTGAGCTACGTGCCCAGCCAATGAACATTTGTTGGATGGATGGATGGATGGATGGATGGATGGATGGATGGATGAATGGATGGATGTTTTCACTGGCCTTGCTTCAGGCAGACTGCAGTAACAGGAGTCACTGTCACATGAACAAATCAAAGCTGAAAAAAATAGTGAATAGTGTTGAGCTGTTCCGCTACAAACCTGAATAGTGTCGAGCTGTTCTGCTACAAACCTATTCTGGTGATTTCCAACGGATCCTGTGAACTCTGGAGCAATTTTCTGCACCTACTAGTCTTTCTGATGGAAGCTCCCCCAAGCTTCCTCCCTAAGCCTCTGTTAATCAAGTCAGTTGCAGAGGTTAAAAAGCAGGGCCAGGATGTAGCTCCATGGTAAAACACTTGCCCAGTATGCACAGGCCCTGGGTTTGATACCCAGCAATGCAAAAATAGAAAAAGAGAAAGAAACTATAAAGAAAAAGGACTTTATTGGGGCCTCAGGAATTTCAAGTTAGGAAGCACAGACTCAGAAATCTCTGAATCATCCTTCCCAGGAAAGAAGAAAAAGTGGGAGATGAGACAGAATGTTGAATGTTGAGAAGGAACAGGGGCTACGTGACCGAGAGCAGATAAGGCAAGCAGAGTGGAGATACGGAGGTGTCGGCAGGATGGCAACGTTCATACAATACCCTGCACGGCCAGCCCCTGGGCACAATGTGATGTCCAGCCATTCCTGTCATTCCAGATGCCGGGGACCAGGGAGGAGGGGACCAAAGTTCACGTTCCAGTGTCTTGTGCTTCATGCTTAGGTCCTACTTCCTTGAGGGCTCTCCACTGCACTTCGAAAGCTCTTTTGATACTGTTTTCATTGTAAGTTCCTTTTATTTTTGTACCTGAAAACTGCGCCCCAGGGCTGGGATTGTAGCTCAGCGGTAGAGCGTTTGCCTCGCATGCGTGAGGCCCTGGGTTCGATCCTCAGCACCACATACAAAGCAATAAAATAAAGACATTATGTCCATCTACAGCTAAAAAAGTATTTAAAAAAAAAACAAAAACCGCCCCCCAGTCTTGGAGATGCAGGCTGTATTAGTTTGCCAGACGTGAGGTTCAGCAGACACTTCTTTCCTCGCAGTTCTGGAGGCTGGAAGTCCATGATCAAAGTGTCAGCAGGGCTGGTTCCTCCTGAGGCCTCTCTCCTTGGCTTGAAGATGCCAGCTTCTCCCTGTCTCCTGGGGGGTTTCCTCTGTGCACACCCCTAGCTCACATCTCTTCCTCCTCTCATAAGGACATCAGATGGATCTGATTAAGCCCCACCCTAGGGCCTCTTTTGAATGTAACTGCCTCTTTAAAGACCCTATCTCCAAATACACTCCTGTTTTGTGTGGTTTGGGTTAGGACTGAAGTTCAGGAATGGGGAGGCAGAGGTGGACACAGGTTAGCCCAGCACCCAGACCTGATCTCGTTTAGGCTCGCCATCCTTGGCTCTCAGCATCAGAACCTGTCAGCGCCCAAGTCAGCCTCACTGAGGAGACCCCTTCACAGAGGCCGGGACAACCCTCCTTATAATAGGTGCTGCAGGTTCCCCAGGATGGCTCCATCCCTGTGTCCAGCCACTGCCCTCAGATCTCCCCTGCCTCCGGGGCCCAGAGTGGACACCTCTGAACAGCTATTTCCACAAATCTACAACCCCCACTCACTCTTTGGGTCATCTCCCCAGGTACATGGGTGCCCCCTGGACTCCTAGTCAGTCCCTTCTCCCAACCCTGCATCCTGGCACACCTTAGCCCCTGAGCTACCAGGGCCCGACACGCAGAAGCTGTGGGCAGTTCCAGCAGGTGCACAGGCTGCCACGCTTTCTTCACTGATTCAGTGGCTCACAGCATCCTTGATGCCTCCTACTTCCCCTCCTGGTCCCTTGTGGTATTTCTGGAGAGTTGTGCAGCTCATTCCCAGGACTTGTGGGTTTGGTGGACTCTTAGCTGCACAGCATTAGGTCATTAGGTGCCATCCAGCTACTGGTTGGTTGCGAATCCACATCTACAGAGGGGTCTCTGATCTCCAGAGATTACTTAATATCTCACTTAATATCTCAGGTAGAATGTCAAGGTGTTTGTTTGTTTGTTTTTGTTTTTGTTTTTTGTTTTTGTGGTGCTGGGGATGAGCACACTGGGTCTCAAGCATGTGTTCTGCCACCTCACTACACCCTGAGCTCCTTTATTTTTCTTAAATAAAACGGGGTCTGTTTCCCATGTTGGCTATTTGAAAGTGTTAAGTGCAAACCACCCTTCCTCCCACTGAGACCCCACCCGCCCTGCCCCTGCTTTCATGCTCCCATGGCTTATCATCAACTCATCTCAGTTGCAATTATTTATTTGCCAATGTTTGTCACCCGCTTTATATCATGCAGTGTAAGCTCTGTGGAGCTGGGACTTGTGCCTAAACTAGAATATAAACGCAGGACAAAATTATGGTCTTCTGTAAAAAAAAAAAAAAAACCCTGCAATTAGTTTTAAAAAAAGTGAGATCATAAAAACTATACGGAAACAAAGGGAAATGTTTATGAACAAAGCACAGGTAGTTATATACATTATACATTATGATACAAGGACCTAAGATTTGGATTCACAGGGACAAAAACTGGAAAGAAAACACAAAATGAGAATAGCCATTGAGTAGAATGCCACTTTTCTTAAAATGATGTTATTGATCAGTAGAAATTATGAATTATTAATAGTAATATTCAGAAACTTCTAGGTGCCAAATAATGTCCTAAACAAATTACATGTATCTTCATAGAATCTCATTTATCTTCACAAAAATAAACCCTCTGCTCTGGTGAGGATTGCCGTAACTTGGTCAAGGTCACTCAGAGGCAAAGCCAAACTCAAGCCACACCATTGACCGTTCCCTGCAGACAGAGCCAGCTCTGTCTCAGTGACTGCACGACAACCCACCCCAAACGCAGCAGACAAGACCTTGTCACAGTGCTAGTAAAGAAGACGTTTTCCATCAGAGACCCTGTGCCTAATTGAGGAAAAAGTAGACCCAAACCTTCATCATGCTGAATTAGGCCCTGACTTCCTTAACAAGCCCCTAAACCACAAGAAATGAAAACAGGAATCAATACATGGGATGGATTCAAACTAAAAAGCTTCTTCTCAGCAAAAGAAACAATCAATGAGGTAAACAGAGCCTATATTCTGGGAACAAATTTTTGCCACATGCATATAGAGCACTGATCTCCAGGATATATAAAGAACTCAAAAAAATTAACACCAAAAAAAAAACAAAAACAAAAAAACCCAATCAATAGATGGGCTAAGGAGCTGAACAGAAACTTCTCAGAAGAATATACAATACAATCAACAAATATATGAAAAAATGTTCAACATCTCTAGCAATTAGAGAAATGCAAATCAAAACTACCCTAAGATTTCATCTCACACCAGTCAGAATGGCAATTATCAAGAATACAAACAACAATAGCCAAGTGCAGTGGTGCACGCCTATAATCCCAGCACTTAGAGAGGCTGAGACAGGAGAATCGTGAGTTCAAAGCCAGCCTCAGCAACGGCGAGGCTCTAAGCAACTCAGTGAGACCCTGTCTCTACATAAAACACAAAATAGGGCTGGGGATGTGGCTTAGTGGTTGAGTGCCCCTGAGTTCAATCTCCAGTACCAAAAAATAAAAATAAAAAGAATACAAACAACAAGTGTTGGCGAGGTTGTGCAGGAAAAGGCACACTCATACATTGCTGGTAGGACTGCAAATTGGTACAACCAATCTGGAAAGCAGTATGAAGATTCCTTAGAAAACTTGGAATAGAACCACTATTTGCCCCCGCTATCCCACTCCTTGGTCTGTACCAAAGGACTTAAAAACAGCATACTACAGTGACGCAGCCACTTCAATGTTTATAGCAGCCCAATTCACAATAGCTAAACTGTGGAACCAACCTAGATGCCCTTCAATAGATGACTGGATAAAGAAACTTGGTATATATACACAATGGAATATCAGTCAGCATTAAAAGAGAATGAAATATGGCATTTGTTGGTAAATTGATGGGGCTGAAGAATAGCATGGTAAGCGAAGTCAGCCAATCCCAAAAAACCAAAGGCCGAATGTTCTCTCTGATAAGTTGATGCTGATCCATAATGTGGGAGGGACACAGGAAGAATGGAGAAACTTTGGTCAAAGGGGAGGGAGGGAAAGGACAGGGACGTGGGGGCAAGAAAGATGGCGGAATGCGATGAACATCAATGCCCTAGGTTCATGTATGCCTGCACGTGTGTTGTGTACAACCAGAGAAGTGAAAAGTTGTGCTCTATTTGTGCACAATGAATCAAAATGCATTCTGCTGTCACGTATACCTAATTAGAATAAATAAGTTAAAAATGCTTAATTTTAAAAAAAGAAGACGACGACGTTTTCCAGACAAAATGTTTTTGTGGTCTCTTTTATCTCCATCCACAGTAAGGCTATGCAGTCTGGGTCCTGACCACACTACCCTCCCTGGCCAGAGGGTGAGCACTATTTGGCTGCCTGGCTTCGCAGACACTCTGGGGACCCACGAGATGATGGCTTCCAGCCTATTTTTTCCCTCCCCCAGGGACAGAAGGGGCCCATAGACACCTATCACACTTACCTTGCCTCCCTTATCAGAATGAGGTGCTGGGCTCAGGTTCTGTAACTGTCAGATTGAAACAGGAAAAAGCAAGCGTGGTCGAGGCCTGAGGTTCCACAGGGGCTCTGTGGCCGCCCTCCTCTTCCTCTGCTGGCTTATTCTCCAGGGAAGGCGGGCAGAGATCCTGGTGAGCGTCTCACAACAGACAATAGTTGCAGTTCAGTTCCATCTGCCTAGCAGAGAACACCAAGATCATATGCGAGGGCCCAGGGTGGGGCCTTGGGGCACTGGCCTCTGTGACAAGTCCCCGGCTATTCACCAGGAAAGAGCTGGGGAAGGGGGAGCTGAAGCAGGACCAGCATTAAGACCCCTGCGGGCCAGCAATCCAGTCCTGAGGGGACCGAGGTACCCAAGGCCCATCCTTCCCTCCCAACACTCCCCATGTGGCAGCACTTAACAGCAAGCACCCACAAAGCAAGGTGATCACCAGGATCACCGCCAGTGAGCTTGGGGGAGCCAGAGCCCACTCCCCCATGGCTCAGAGCAATTCAAGGAGGACAGCATCTGTGCCCCACCCAGAGCTCCGAGGGGGAAACGGGGGCACTGAGAGCACAAGGAGCAAGAAGACACATTTCAAAGGCGTGGCTGGGAGAGACCAGGCGCAGGAATTCTTCCAAATAGCACCATCCCATGTCTATTGTGGTGGCACCCCAGGCCCTGCAATGTGGCCATGTAGAGCCTTCCTCGTGGCCAGATTCCACCGACAGAAGATTCAGAGGCAGAAGTTTTGAGCTGGGCATGGTGGTGCACACCTGAAATCCCAGCAACTCAGGAGGCTGAGCCAGGAGGATCATGAGATCAAAGCCAGCCTCAGCAACTTAGCAAGGCCCTAAGTAATTCAGTGAGACCCTGTTTCTAAGTAAAATATTTTGAAAAAAGCCTAGGGATGTGACTCAGTGGTGAAGCACCCTTGGGTTCAATCCCCAGTGCCAAAAAAAAAAAAAAACCCAAAAAGAAGTGGTTGTGTCTCTCAGTCTCACTCAGACTTCCAGACACCTCTGGTGAAGCCTCCCGGATGCTTCCGGGCTCTTCTCTCCTCCTGCACACAGCGTGTGAGTGTGTGTGTGTGTGTGTGTATGTGTGCACGCATGTGTGAGCCTGCTGAGGTGCCCACTCGTCCTGCTCCTCAAGAGTGGCCCACTCTACTCTCTCTCCCTCCCAGTGCCTCTTGGTACCTGGCTCATGGAGGGCCCTCACTCTCAGTTTCTGCTCCAGATGTTTTTACTGGATCCCAGTCATCCAGCTGCGTCTATACCAGTGACCTGGGGCCGGTTTCCTCACTCCCTCCTGTTAAAAGGTCTTAAAGGCTGGTCACAGTGGCTCACGCCTGTAATCCCAGTGGCTCAGGAGTCTAAGGCAGGAGGATGAGTTCAAACCCAGCCTTGGCAACTTAGTGAGACCCTAAGCAATTCAGCAGGACTCTGTCTCTAAATAAAATACAAAAAAGGGCTGGAGATATGGGTCATTGGTTAAGTGCCCCTGGTTTTAATCCCCAGTACAAAAAAAAATTTTTTTTAAAGGTCTTAAAGAGTTGTTGAAACAACTTTAGGCATTAAAAGGAATTTAGGAGCCGGGCGTGGTGGCTCAAGCCTGTAATCCCAGCACTTAGGGAGGCTGAGACAGGAGAATCGCAGTTCAAAGCCAGCCTCAGCAACGGCGAGGCACTAAGCAACTCAGTGAGACCCTGTCTCTACATAAAACACAAAATAGGGCTGGGGATGTGGCTCAGTGGTCGAGTACTCCTGAGTTCAATCCCCAGTGCCAAAAAAAAAAAAAAAAAAGGACTTTAGGACATTAGGCATTTAAAACACTTGCCTAACGTGCCTGAGGCTCTGGGTTTTATCCCCAGCAACAAAAAATAAGTAAATAGCTGGGTGTAGTGGCACATGCCTGTAATCCCAGCAACTTGGGAGGCTGAAGTAGGAGGATGCAAGTTCAAAACCAGCCTCAGCAACGAGACCCTGCCTCAAAATAAAAAATGAAAAGGGCTGGGGATATAGCTCAGTGGTTAAGTGCCCCTGGGTTCCATCCCTAGTACCAAAAAACAAACAAAAATAATAAATAAAAATACATATTAACTACTGTTATCTTTTATGTATAATTGTTATATATACAGAACATAAGAAGTTGGTCCTCCACAGTCTCAGGTTCTAAATCCTTGGATGCCATCAACGTTGGTTGAAAATATTTCAAAAATGTTACATTGTCGCTAATGGATATTATGTAGTTAATTCTTGCTTGTGTACTAACCATATACAGACTTTAGGTCATTATTTCCTAAACAATACAGTAGAACAACTATTTACATAGCACTTACATCAGGTATTGTCAGCAGTTTAGACTGAAAGCACCCAGGAGGGTGTGAGTGAATTCTATGAAAATACTGTGTCATTTTATATAAAGACTGTGAGCATCCAAGGATTTTGGTTTGTGGGAAGGAGGCTTGACTTGGAATTAATCCCTATAGAAGAAAGATGATTCTGTTTTATAATCCGCCTTTCAAAGTTCCAAAATCCAGCCAGGCACAGTGGCACATGCCTATAATCCCAGCAACTCAAGGCTGAGGTGGGAGAATTGTTTGAGGTCAGCTGGGCCACTCAGTGAAAGACTGTCTCAAAGTAAAATTTAAAAATGGGCTGAGTGTAGCTCAGTGATAGAGTGCCCCTGGGTTCAATTCCTGGTACCACACACAAAAATAAGATAAATAAAATAAAATAAAAGGAAAGGAAAATTTGGAAGTCCTCTTCATCTTGCACCCAGCCAGAGATAAGAATTCACTTCAAGGGCCACAGGGAGAGAATGACCTGCCTTTGGGATCACGGTGACCTGGGACAATTTTCCTTCCTTTTCAGAAAGGAAAAGAAATTCATACCACCCTCTTTGCAATTCAAAGCGTAGGCCATGGCTTTTGAAATCTATAAAATATTTAGGAAAGAAAAAGAAATTCCTGCCATCGTCTATGCAGCTCAAACCACAAGCCAGGCTTTTAGAAATCCATAAAATATTCAGAATGGGTCCTGTGCTCTATCAGATTCGCCTTAGCCAGCCAACATTTTTATCAGTAAACTGATATTGCTATTACTCAAGGCCAGGGAAGACTGACAAAGGATTGCATGACATCACCAAATGTAGAAAAGGGAGAAATTGAATGGCCAGGCTGAATGTCAGGAATCTGAGAAAAAGACCCTTTCCTTCCTAGTATTGATGATGCTGTTGCTCCCAGAGAAGCAGCACCTGGCCAGAATATGAGCACCGGCCCCAGCTCCTGCACTCCCACTGGCCCAGTTCTGGTCCATTCTGGAGGCTGTGCTTTTAGGAGGCACATGGCAAGCAGCCAGGATGGTTCTGAGCACCCATCCCAAGAGCACCAGCCGATGGACCTCAGCCATGAGGCCCTACACCTCCCCTGGGCAGAAAATGCCATCAGAACCTGAAGAGGATTGGTAGCAAGGTCAGAGCTGCAGCTCTACATCAGGAAAGCCGGAGGTCAGAAAGGCCTTGTGAGGTAGCAAGCAGCCAAGCACCGGCTGTTCAGTGGCCAGTGGCCACCAGCCAGCTTTGCATTACGAAAAGAAAGCACTCCTGCTGCTGCTGTGAACCTTTTGGCGATGCAATGCGTGAGATGTCCAGGAAGTTCATCTCCGTGGGAGCAGAAAGACTGACAGGATCTCTGTGTCCCCAACACCCAGGAAATTACCTGCACACAAAAGTCCCCTCAGGTCTGTTTGAGGCACCCTTCCATTTTAGAATTAGACTCTTTCAAGCACTATAACAAATAATGATGCTACTGAGACCTTCTCACTGAGGAGATTCTACTCATTAGGAAATGTGAGATTGTAATTTATAGGAAATGCATAGTCATGCACCACAACTGACATTTCTGTCAATGATGGACAGCGTATGTGACAGTGATCCCATAAGATTACGACAGAGCTAAAACTTTCCTATCACCTACTTATGTGGCAGATGTAATGATATCCTAGAGCAGCCGCATCATGATGGTGTTTGTGGTGGCGCTGTACACAACCTATTGTGCTGCCAGTCAATTAAAAGTATAGCACATGCACTTAAGTACCATACCTCAGACGCAGCAATGATAATAAATATGTTACTGCTCTACCTATTTACTATACTATACTTCTGATTGGGGTGGGTTGTTTCTTTGATTTGAGGGTGCTAGGGGGTCAAACCCAGGCCTCAGATACGCTAGGCAAGTGCTCTACCATTGAGCTATACCTCCAGGGTCTGTCATTTTATAGTTTACTCCAACTTACAGAAAAATATTTACTGTACCACACCTGTAACTCATATACCTTATGTGTGCAACATCTCTCTCTTGATGGCATCATTTTCTCTTGTGTTTGATTTAATCTGTGTTCTTTGGTTCATCAAGGCCCTATGATGAATATATACACAGACAGACACACACACATACACACACAGAGGTACTGGGGATTTAGCCCAGGGACGCTTTACCACTGAACTACATCCTCATCCATCTTTATTTTTTATTTTGAAACAGGATCTAAGTTGCTGAGGCTGGCCTTGAATTTGCAATCCTCCTGCCTCGGGCTCCTGAGTTGCTGGGATTACAGGTGTGCACCACCACATCTGGCTCCACACAGTCATATATATACCCTGTAGCCTGAGAGTGTGGTAGTTCATGCCATTAAGTTTCTCAGAAGTTACCTGTCCTTAAGCATGACTGTATTTGGTCTTCACCCTCATTTCCTGGCACACAGGTCTTAAACCCCTTGGAATCTCTGAAGGCTTGTGTCCTTGTGTATTAATGAGGTGACTGATGGCTGGGGCTCCTGGGAAGCCTCAAGATGAATGCCAACAGCTAAGGGAAACAGCCATGTGATGAGAGGGCTAGAGCTGTGGGCGCACTCCTTCAACCCCACCCCACCTGGGTAGGGAGGGTCCTGGAGGTTGATCCCCAGTGACCATTGATTTGCTCAGTCATGCCTACATAGGGAAGCCTCCCTAAAACCCTGGAAGGACAGTGTTAGGGCAGCATCCACGTGACTGCATGCAGGGAGATGCTGGGAGGGCGGCATGCCTGGCGAGGGCACGGAAGCTTGGTGCCCCTTCCCTGTCCCTTGCCCTGTGCGTCTCCTCAATCAGCTATTCATCTGTGTTCTTTGTGATATGATTTATAATAAACCAGCAAAAGTAAGTCGACTTTTCCCTGGTTCAGTGAGCCGTGCTAGCAAACCATTAAGCTCAGGAGCAAACTGTAGGAATCCCAACGTAGAGCTGGTCCATCAGAAGCCCTGTTCACAAACAAGGGAGACATCTAAAGTGGGGACTGTGTCCTCCACTTGTGGGACCTGTTGTTGCCTCCAGGCAGAGAATGTCAAGCTGAACCGTGTTCCAGCACGTGCAGCCAGTATCTGCTGGAGAACTGGAGATTGTTCCACGGGGGGAGCATCCCCACACATGGTAAGTGCAAGGTGTTCCCTGTTGTGCTGAGTGCTGAGAGCACAGTAGAAGAAAACATCAGCTAGCTGGCTTCTATCCTACCTTGCAGGAAGAACACCCTTTCTTCACTCCTGCAGCTAAGAGCTGGTGGCACAAGGTGCAAAAAGATTGAGTTGTAACCTCAGCACGTTTTTAAACTGGCTGCAGCACAGTTTTGCATATTCCAGAACCGGGAAAGACGTTCTCAATAATGCTAGCCCAAGAAAGGTACCTCAGGTACTATGTATAGACCCATGCTGAGCACAGGTTTCCTGACTTTAGTTGGGTTTTACTACAAAATTCTGAAAAATATTGATACCAGCAAGAGTTGGGATGAGGTTCATGTTCCATGAAGTCAAAGAATGAACACCGCATGTACACACGTGAATACCCACGGCGAATCGCAGCATCGTGTACATCCACAAGACTGGGATCCTAATTAGAGTAAGAGAGATTACGTGTTTGTATAAATATACCAAACGCTGCTGAAGTAAACAGCGGGCCATAATTTTATTTAAAAGCAAAGTGAGAGAAAGATTCAGAACTCCCGGCACAGGGAGCAAGAGTATGGCTTAAGTCTCGCAGTGCTCCTCTTTCACAGGCACGTAGGAGAAGCTCTTCTGGATGGCTTTTCGGTATTTCAATTGTCCTGCAGCGGAGGCAGGCTGGATTATGGATTATGCAGCCACTTTCCGCAAGAGTAAAACTTAAACCCTTACTGAGAAACAGGAACTGTCTTATAACATGTCAGGGCGTGTTGGAATAGGTGTCCTGTGCCGGCCCTCGCCTGCTCCCCACTGCCTAGCCTTGTCTATCTCAGCATCACTATTTCCTCTGCAGCCTCACCAACCCCCAAACCACGAAGCGTTCCAGAATGAGGAAGGAGCTGGAGAAAGAACTGCATAATCTCCTTCTGGTTAAGCCCTTAGGGGGCTATATGAAGCAGAAGCTTCAGTTGGCCTTATTCCTCTGTTTAAGTCCTAATCCCCTGTATCTCAGATGACTAGATTTGCAGATGGGACTTTGAAGAGGTAATTAAGGTAAAATGAGGTCCACCCTAGGGGTGAGCCTTCAACCAATCTGACTGGCAACCTTGCAAGAAAAGGAGATTTAGCTGAATGCATTGGCGCATGCCTGTGATCCCAGCAATGCAGGAGGCTGAGGCAGGAGGATTGCAAGTTTGAGCAATTTGTTGAGGTCCTAAGCAATTTAGGGATATCCTGTCTCAGAATAAAGAAATAAAAAAGGATTGGGGGATGCAGCTCAGTGGTAAAGTGCCCCTGAGTTCAATATCCAATACCAAAAAAAAAAAGAAGAGCAGGAGGAGACACACAGAGGAAGCCTATGTGAGCACACAGGGAGAAAGAGGCCAAGGGAAGCCAAGGAGAGAGCCTTTGGACCTTGACCTTGGACTACCCACACTTTGACCTTGGACTTTCAACCTCCAGAACAATGAGGAAATAAACATCTGTGGTTGCAGATGTGTAGTCTGGCCTGGGGCCCAACAGCCCTAGGAGAGTGCTACATGTGAGATGCCTGCCCTCTGCCTGTAACTACTCCAGTAATTTCCCCTATTTTGCAGAAAAACTCAAGGCCCAGCTAAATTGTTCCAGTACCCAGAGTGAGGGTTTACCAGAGCCAAGATCTGAAATCAGATTTGCATAGTTGCGAAACCCACCTTCTTTCTACCTCATCCATTTGCCTGATATTAAGTAAAAGTGTAGCTGGGTGTGGTGCCACATACCTGTAATCCCAGCGGCTCTGGAGGCTGAGGCAGGAGGATTGTGAGTTCAAAGCCAGCCTTAGCAACTTAGCAAGGCCCTAAGCAACTCAGTGAGACCCTGTCTCTAAATAAAAATACAAAAAAAGGGCAGGGGCTGTGGATGTGGCTCAGTGGTTAAATGCCCCTGGGTCAATCCCTGGTACCAAAGGGGGGAAATACAGGAGGCCACTGTTTCAGACTAATAGACCATATTAAAAAATCAAATGGAGTCATCCATGCTCAAATCCACATCATGGAATCAAAAACAGAGAAAGAGAAAAGAACCAGGTGCAGTGACGCACACCCATAATCCCAGTGGCTCAGGAGACAGGAGGATCACAAGTTCAAAGCCAGCCTCAGCAATTTAGCAAGATCCTGTCTTAAAATAAAAAATGAAACAGGCAAGGGATATGGCTCAGTGGCTAAGTGCCTTGGGGTTCAATCTCTGGTACCAAACAAATAAATAAATAAAAGAGGGAGAGAGACAGAGAGAGAGAGAGAGAGAGAGAGAGAGAAAGAAAGAAAGAGAAAATAGTGGAATTTCCCAGACCAGCCAGTCTCAGTTTGCAAACTAATGAGGTTTCCCCCTCCCAGTCTTAAGCTGCCCTGTAGCAACCTTATATGAACCAAACAGCTTTTCTATTGCTCTTTCTGTCCCTGCCTGACAAGGGAAGTAACTTTGAAATGACCCACCCACTAGTTTTTTTGTTCCTTTGTTTTGTTTCTGCTTTCTTTCCTTTTGTGGGCAGGGAGGTACTGGGGATTAAACTCAGGGGCATTTGGCCACTGAGCCACATCCTTAGCCCTATTTTGTATCGTATTTAGAGACAGGATCGCACTGAATTGCTTAGTGCCTCACTTTTGCTAAGGCTGGCTTTGAACTCACAATCCTCCTGCCTCACCCTCCAGAGCTGCTGGGACTACAGGCTTGCGCCCCTGCACCGGCTGTTTCTGCTTTCTCAAAGCCCTTTTCTGTCTATGAAACCAACCTCCTCTGCTTGGCTCATTGGACTGCTTCTTCTATTTTATGGGATGAAGTGTTGCTCTGTTCTAGAAGAAAAAATAAAGCCAATTAAGATCTATAAATTAAATTGTTACAGTATTGTCTTTTGACACTAGTAAAATAAATGTCTTACTAAAAATATTCTAGAATCCAGCCAGCACTGGACCAGCAGTTGCAGAACATTCCAGGGGAAGGTTCTTCTCACCAATACCACGGAGAGGCTGAGTTGCGTTCATTTAATGGCCTGGCTCATTTGTGGCCCCAACCTCTTGTGGCCCTGGAGCCCACCAGCCGAGGGGAAAAACGCCATCAGGTCCTAACACTCAAGCCCATCTGTGGCTCAAGAGCTGGAGACATAGAGCATCAACTGGACATGCAGGACGCAGCGGGGCTGGGCACTGTGCCTCTCTGCAGGCCATGCTGAGTGTTACACAAACCTCAGCCCTGTCCTCACGGGCACCAGTGGGCCCCTCACCCGCTAGTGACAACTGTGATGATGACCATCTGCAAATGGACAGCACCATGCTGGATGCTTGACCAGTGCTATTTCCAGTCTCCGCATCCCTTCTGAGGTGACTGCTCTCCCCATGCCACACGTGATGCTGAGGGCAAGATGGGCTCGGAAAAGCTGAGTGATGGACACGCCCACCGGGGAGACGCAGAGCCAGACCCACGCTCTCCTGTGCTGACCCCCAAATCTGTCCTCCTTCTCTGCCGCCCTGCCTCGTGCTGAGATCAGAGGATGCTTGAGACATATCTGTGTGTAGCTCATATAGCTGCTTCTAGAAGCCCCCCAAGCAGACCTCCAGGAAGCCACCCACGCCTCTTCAGAGGAGGATCCACTACAGGACCCAGGGCCCCAAAGACAGCAAACTGGTCACCCACCTAATTAAGCAAGCGCCCCACCAGAAGTAGCCCAGGGGGGATGCACGGCATGTTCCTGCCAAGCCACGTCAATAGCTCCTAGCGCTGCTCTTCTGGACCCACACCCCTGGCCCACAGCCCAGCAGGCAGCCCAGGGCTGGGGAGGCAACCAGCATCAGCACCATGACCTTGGCCTTGTTAACTCTGGCCCAGGTGGCTGGGGCTGAAGACTTCCTATCAGGTGAATGCCTGAGTCATGTTTGTTGACATCAGCACCAGCAGGTGATGTCACTCTAGGATGTGTGCAGCGTGGGCTGGGGGACTCAGAACCCAGTGCTTAACCCAGGGGTCTGGGTTCTACCTGATTCAAGTTCAAATGAGTTGTGTGACCGGGCTCTGTTTCTGGGTCTAATCCTCCTCAACTCTTCATTACAGGTTGCGTTTAACTGTCTCTAAAATCAGTCACAGCACACTAACCAGAATGGCTGTACCAAGCCCCTTGATGAGAAGCAGAGCTGAACTTCATAATTCACACATTTATCAGCAGACCTACTTGGAGCTAATGCCAATCAAATGTTGGAATAGCCACAGGAAGTCCTTGGAACCTGACAGTACTGCATGCCCATGATCCCATCTGCTCCGGAGGCTGAGACAGAATTCCAGGTTTTTTTGTTTTTTGGTATCGGGGATTTAACTCAGGGGCACTCAACCACTGAGCCACATCCCCAGCCCTATTTTGTGTTTTATGTAGAGACAGGGTCTCACTGAGTTGCTTAGTGCCTCACCGTTGCTGAGGCTGGCTTTGAACTCGCGATTCTCCTGTCTCAGCCTCCTAAGGTGCTGGGATTACAGGTGTGCACCATCGCACCCAGCTCAGAATTCCAAGTTTGAGGCCAGCCTCAGCAATTCAGGGAGACTTTGTCTCAAATTTTAAAAATAAATAAAAATAAAGAAATGGAGAGGGGTTGGGGATGTAACTCCAATGTAAAGTATCCCTGGGCTCAATCCTCAGTACTGCAAGAGAACAAAACCAAAAGTCCTTGAGAAATAAAGACAGCTCTTAACCCAGTTCACCAGATCCTTGTAGGTACTGAGCCCTCAAATTAATCCCACTGCAGTTGGCTGGGCCAGAAAGCATTTGCCTTCCCATCTAGGTCCTAAAATCCCATTCAGTCAGGACTGCCACTCAATTCTCACTGCCCCGAACAGTGCCTGGTACATAGAGGCAAGATAAATATACAAGCAGCACAAACCTAATTTTATATTAAAACAAACATGGATGTAGTATAGTATTCTGGAGTGTAAGTCAGATTTCACATGCGATTTTGTTTTGTTTTGTTTTGTTTTTGTCCTGTGGCTTGAACTCAGGGTGCTTTATCACCAAGCTACATCCCTAGCTCTTTTAATTTTTTTTTAAATTTTAAGACAGGGTCTCCCTCAGCTGCTGAGCTGGCCTTGGATATGCAACCCTTGTGCCTCGGCCTCTGAGTAGCTGGGATTATAAATGAGTACCTTCACCCAGGCTTCATCTGAATTTTTAATTTTTATTTATTTATTTATTTGGCACCAGGATGGAACCCAGAGCTGCTTAACAATTGACCACATTCCCAGTTTTGTTTTGTTTTTCTTTTTCATTTTGAGACAGGGTCTTGCTAAGTTGTCGAGGCTGGCTTTGAACTTTCCACTCTCCTGCCTCAGCCTCCCAAGTGACTAGAATTACAGGCGTGCACCACAATACCTGACATTTCGCTTGCATTTTGAAGATGAAAACTGTAGGGCAAGTTTGCTCTCCAGATGACGGTCTTTAGATCATGGTCACACTCTGGAGGAGCTTAAGGGGCACTAGTACAGGATGGTGTAGCTGGCAGGAGTAGCCCTCCCCTCCCCTACCAGCTGCTAGGTGAGTTCTGTGCACGACTTGTGCCCGGCTGCCCACCCAGCCCCCATGTTGGGTCTCTAGCACGTACACTCCCAGCCGCAGTCCTGTCCTGACTCCTTACTTGACTTGGGCGAGGTTAGGATATCCAAACGGAACTTTTCCAGAGAAGTGAAAATAAAAAGGAGGTACCTGTGGCCCCAGAATTCTAACTGGTGTGGGGGTCTCCTCAGCCTAGGCAGACCGGGTTGGGGCAGAGGAGACTTTGGGGGTTGAGTTTTCTGAGAATGAGAGGCTGCCCTGCTCTGTGTGGGGCAGAAAGGAAGGGGTGGGGGCCCTGGAACCTGGGCGAGAGGCCTGTGAAGGGCGGAGGAGACAGACCAACACTGGGACGTCGGATCTACAGAAATCCAACCCAGTGGAATCAGCAAAGAACATGTTTAGGGCTGGGATGTGGTTCAGTGACAGGGGCTCACCTAGCATTCACAGGCCATGGGCTCTATCCTAAGCATCGCAGAAAAGAATTTTTTTTTTTTTTCCGGAAAGGCAACGTGGTGAGCTGAGTGTGTTTCCACAAGGTGAAGCCCCTGCCCACCTGGCCCCGTGGCTTGCCCCGCTCCTCCCATCTTCACCACCTACCCCCAGACCTCCAGAGAGCTCTACTGAACTCAACCAAGATGCTCATGCGCGGTACACAAGCCAGGGGCCGAGTGTCACGGTTGAATCAAAGCATGCCCCAGAGAGCCAGCAGGTGAGAGAGGTCCCCAAGCACCTCAGCCCCTTCCCCTGGCACTTCCTCCTTCACCTGGAGGTTTGAACACATCTAAGGGACAGCTTTAAAACACCAGAGGCCCTCAGAATGGAAGGCTGCTGTCCATTTTACCTCATTCTAAAGAGAGGAGAGACCAACTGAGAACCTGGAGCTGTGGCAAGAAAACAGCAAGGCACAAAAGGGACGGTTACCAGAGTACAGACCTTCTGGCCTCACGCAACTTGGTCCATCTCGGACACTCTGCCTTGTCCCACCATGAAGGCTGGCTCCGTGTCTGGGCGGAGCTCAGCTTCCTGCCTGGATTCCAGCCCTGCATCTGGCCAGTGCCATGGGCACTGTGCTAGGACCTTGCCTCCCAGGGTACCTGGCCTCTGCCTGCAGGAGACAGACAGCTTCGCTATGTCCACTCGCCTGCAACCTCAGTCAACCTTCCAGAAAGTCCAGTCTAGCCCTGAAGGACACTTCTGGCTGCCTGAAAGGCAGTAAATCCAGAGGGAGACGAGATGAGGGGTGTACCAGGTGCTCACCAACGTCCAAGCCCTTCCCAGCTCCTGTGGCAAAATTCACCAACTTGCCACGTGTTTCTGATGACTGGTCTATGACTTCCCTACACACTCAGACGAGATGGTTCATATCAGAAAAATGCTTTGTCTCTGCAGTCACAAACACAAGGCAATTAGCAGAAGTCATCTTGTCTACACAAAGCTTTAGATAAACAAACAAGGTTGGGAAGCTCAGGCAGGCAAACATCTAAGGAAACAAATGACTTCACATCTCAACATGGAAGTCAAAACTCCAGAGACATCCTCATGCCGAAGCAGAATTTATGAATTAAAAAAACACTTCTCCAAAGACCAGTGGTTTTTGTTTTGTTTTGTTTTAAGAGCTGGGGATTAAACCCAGGGCCTTTTTGAAAATCATTCACTCGTCAACTACAGCAAACCTACCAGTGTTTCTGAAATCCACAAAGAACTCAGATGGTTTTCCATGGCCAGTCTCACTGGTGCCCAAGTGACTGGATCAGTGCACTGAAATGCACTGAAATACCATTAGTGAGAAGAAACTCAGTCAGCTCTGCCGTCCTGAGCTATGAAACTTCTCTCCCATTTGGACTGTGCACTGGACCAAAAGTCCCTGAGAAACCCTCAGCTGGGTACTGTCCACATCACGGTCCTTGGCCCCAGAGGCTGCTGACAGAACAGAGCTATTTTTCCTAAAGAGCTAAGTCAATATATCTACCCACAGGGGAAATTAAGTACCCAGGGCAAAACCACTCTGGAACATTCCATAAGAACCCCAAGTATAGGACCAAAACAGTCAGCTCAGTTCTCTGTAACTCCGACCTTTCAGGCCAGCTTTTCAGCAGCCTTGGAGTGGGTCCAGGGCTTCTCAGGGTGGTGATCGTGACCTCAGCAAGACGGGAAAGGCACTGGCCTGAGTCAGGAGGGCTGGCTGCCCAAGTGCCATGTGACCCTGGCAATCCCCAGCCTCTCTTCAGGTTTCTCATCTGTAAAGGCCTACCTCCCAGGGCAGCCAAGAGATTGTTACAAGAGCAGGCTGGGAAGGTGAGAAGTCATGGTAAACTGCAAGGAGCCTACGAACACAAAGCCTCATGGGGATTTTCAGTACACCTGGCCCTCAGCATCCACAGGGATTGAATCTGCAAAACCGGGCTGGGGATGTGGCTCAGTGGTTGAGTGGCCCTGAGTTCAATCCCCAGTACCAAAAAATATATATATATAATGAAAATACTTGTTGGCAGTGTGAAAACCCATATGAATACTGTAAAGCCAGATGACCAAAAGGAGGTGAATTAAAACCTCTGGGCGAGGCTTTATTGAACATACGCTCTCGGACTAACCATACATCAGAGTGTGTCCGAGAGAATCACGCACGTGTTCCAGGGTACAGAAAATTTTAAAAGGCCCGGTCAGGAAGGGGAGGGCTTAAGGCAGGAAGAGAAGGTCAGAGGATTCTGCTGAGGTCAGAGTCCTTCCTGGATGAGTCAGGAAAAGTCCACTGATTGACAGGAGGCGCCACTACTGCTTACTTCAGGGTGCGGCTGGCTGCTCCTCTGCGCATGCGATCGTTCTTGCGGCTCCCCTGGCTGCCCCTAACCAGACACCCTGAACAGACCTAACAAATACTACGTCAAATTATAACTCGGATCTCACAAAAGGATTTTTTAAATGACATAAGAAAGCTTATTAGCTATTGCACTCACCTTCAAAGAAGTTAACTGTGATTACTAATATATATGCCACATAATCACATGTGGTTTATAGCAAAGTTCTCTTTTAACTTCCAGTAACCAAGATGGTGCCTATCCCATAATAAATTTTCAGTTAGCATTTGCTAAGGAAATGACTGGCCTTTGCCCCACTTTTTCTGCCCACCACCCCCTTGAGATATACGTGGTCAGGAATGTCCTGCATTTTTTTTGGGGGGGTCTGGGGTCTCCAAAGTCTGAAGCAGCACTCTGCTGTCACATAGAGTTATGGTCTGAATTGTGAGTCCTCCCAAGTTCCAGTGTCCAAGTCCTAATGCCCAGTACTTTAGAATGTGACTGCATGTGGACACAGGGCCTTTCAAGAGGGACTAAGTTAAAATGAGCTCATTCAGATGGGCTCTAACCCAATACCAAGAGGAGATCGGGACACACCATGAGACTGCTCTGCTACACCGTCGAGGAGGAAAGACCATGGTGCAAGGAGCAGGCACCATGCACAAGCCAAGGAGAGAGGCCTTGGGAGAAACCAACCCTGCCAGCATTGTGGCCTGAGTTCCAGTTTCCAGAACTGCACAGAAGTGCATTTCTGCAGTGGAGCCTGCAGTCTGCACCATCTTGTTTGGCAGCCTGTGCTGGCGAACACAGCCAGACCCTTGCTTCCTGGCTCTCTTGCTGGGCCAGCTGGGCCTTCTGCACTCTTGAGTGAAGAGTTGTCCACACAGCATTTCCCAGAGAAGCTTCTCCCCAGAGTCCTGAACACAGTGTCCTTGAGCTGCTGTGCACACGTATGGAAGGGGCACCACCTAGATTCCTGAGAGACCTGGCTCTACAGTTTCCTCTGTCTCCGACTCGCTCAACTCCTTGGACTAGAATGTGCCACTGAACTCCTGAGCCTCAGTGGTGTGGTTTACAAAGATAAATTTGAGGAGCTGAGATATAAAAATGCTTACCACAGTGCTTTTGCCTCCCCCACAGAGATATGCCTCACCTCGTGTGAGTGAGTTACCCTCCTTCATTCCCTGGGCAGCATCTTTCATTCCTGTGGTTTCAATGGGAATGGGTTTGAAAATTCTGATCCCAGTCGTTGGAGTTGCTCACATTTTCACTCAGATGATGCAACGGGCTCTCTCGGGCAGTTTGGGGTCTCACTTCCTCCATCAGCTGGAATCACTATCAACTGTCTAAAAGGGCTGGGACTGTAGCTCAGGGCTTGCGTAGCATATGTGAGACCCTGGGTTCTTTGGGTGACTCTGGGGCCCATGCAGGATCTGGGAATTGCTTTTCTACAATGGCACATGTGGTAATGTAGTTAGTTTAGGCTTCGATTTAGAGAGGAGCCCACTCATGGCCCCTGGGTAGGAGTGCTTGTCATGCTTTGTCCCAAAGACACACACCTGAATAACCCAAACCCTTGTCAAGATATAATGATCACTGCAGAAAGTTCTTTTGGGCCCTCCTGGTCAATTCCCACCTTTGCCATCCCAGGGGTAAGCAGTGTTATGATACTTATTCCACCAAAGATGAATTTTTCCTGTTCTGGGAAGGAATCATGTGGGGGTTGGGATGTAGCTTGGGGAGTGCTGGCCTGGCATGCTTGAGGCCCTGGATTCAATCACCAACACAGAAAGGAAGGAAAGAAAGAGGGAAGAAAGGAAGGAAGAAAATTTGAAGGACAGAGGGGTTGAGTTGCACAGTTCTATGTGGTATATTCCAAGCTTCATCCACCTCCTTGTGGAAAAGACTGGCACAGGGCTCAAGAATCAGACTTGAAGCCGGGCACAGTGGCTCACGCCTGTAATCCCAGCACTTTGGGAGGCTGAGACAGGAGAATCCCGAGTTCGAAGCCAGCCTCAGTGACGGCAAGGCGCTAAGCAACTCAGTGAGACCTTGTCTCTAAATAAAACACAAAATAGGGCTGGGGATGTGGCTCAGTGTTTAGTACCCCTGAGTTCAATCCCTGGTACAAAAAAAAAAAAAAAAAAGAATCAGACTTGGAGCTGAGGTATTCAGAGAATATTCCACCTAACCCACACCAGATGTGAGAATCCAGGTCAAGGCTGCATTTCAGTGGGACAACCCTGGTCAACTGTGCCTACCCTGTGTCAAGATCACATCTCAGACGATGCCGAAGCACATGGATCTGGAGGGCAGAGGAGAGCCTTCCAAGCAGTCCTAGGACTGGAGCCTGAAGCAGGAAAGAAAGGAAATTCCCTAGCAGAGGACTCCTAGCTAACAGCAGAGCCCCAGGAGAAGGGACAGAAGAATTCTTAGATGGGACAGAAGAATTCTTAGATGGGACAATGGGACTCTGGCTCTTCCAAGCTGTGTTTGCATTTTAAAAGTTGTTTCCTGAGGGCAAAATATTTTGGCCAGAAAAAAAATCATTCTCTGTCCCTTCCTAAAATCCCATGACACCAAGTCCCATAGGTTCGTGCATGGTGGTTCTCACTCCTATCACCTGAAGAGCAGGAGAGCTGCAGGGGCTCCAGTGGCACACACCTGGAATCCCAGCAACTTGAAAGACCTAGGCAGGGGAAACACAAAGTCCCAGGCCAGCCTGGGCAAGGCAGGGAGATCCTGTCTCAAAGCAAAAAACAGAAAGGGCTGAGGATGGAGCTAAGTGGTGGAGAGGCCCAAAAAAAAAAAAAAGATCAAACAAAAAAACAGTGCATATCAAGAGACTCTCCATTAGAAACCAGCCCTAGAGGCTAACTCTCTGGGATATAGAAACCGCCACCGAAAAGGCCAGGACACCAGATTTACAAAAGTTTGTAAAATGGGGGCTGGGGTTATGGCGCAGTGGTAGTGTGCTCGCCTAGCATGCGTGAGGCACTGGGTTCGATCCTCAGCACCACATAAAAATAAAGATATTCTGTCTGCCTACAACTAAAAAATAAATATTTTTTAAAAAAGTTTGTAAAATGAAGGAGAACAAATCAGGCATTTTCTTTTTTGAGAAAAGGCACCTCTTATGTGATGGGGGGTGGTATTTCTATTTCTACCCTTTCCAAGACTTCCTTAATCAACCTTTTTTTTTTTTTTATAACAGCTTTACTGAGATGTAACTGACATAACCACAACATTCACCATTTAACATGTACCAATGATTTTTCGTAGTCACAGGTCTGTGTAACCATCAGCACAATCGATTTCAGAGATTCTTATCACTTCACATCCTTCACTGTCACTCCCCAAATCTCCCACCTCCTCTTCCCCCAGAATGAGGCCGTTACACATCTACTTTCAATCTACAGATCGGCCTTGTCTAGACACTTCTCTATAAATAGAATCACGTGATGTGTAGTCCTTTTTTTTTTTTTTCT